>BCLG01001505.1:53603-99292 GCA_001602295.1 Zoysia matrella | reverse complement strand
TACATGCAAATTTCCAGGATCAGTAGAATGTGTTAGGTTTCATGTAGCAGAAAGGAGGTTTCAGTTGAAGCGTGAACTTGGTCCAGCTTTCTTTGCATGGGGCTTCAATCGTATGGGAGAGGAAGTTGCACTTTCTTGGACAGACGAAGAGGAGGCAAATTTCAAAGCTGTGGCACAACTTAATGCACCATCTTCAGGCAGGAAGTTCTGGAACAATCTCCACTTATCCTTTCAACAGAAGGGAAGGAAAGAACTTGTGAGCTATTATTTTAATTGTTTTCTTCTTAGACGGAGGTGTTTCCAAAATAGGATGACCCCAAAAAATATAGACAGTGATGATGACGAAGAGACTGAATTTAGATTCCTGGGTAATCGTCTTGGTCAGAGTGCAGCTAAGTACCACAATACCAAGAACACCGTTTGCTTTCAAAATATGCAGTGCACGGATCTGGACTGAGGTTTCATGTTGTTCACCTTACTCCTTGTTGGGAAACTGAGTTGATGATGGTCTGGTGATTAAGTTACCTTTGTAGCAAATTGATGATAGTCTGATTAGAGTTACAATTCTTAGACAGGTTATAACAGAGAAGTTGATTGTGCTGGTCCATGAGCACACATGGATTTTTTGAATCCATAACATGAAAAGTGCAGTGACTTGACAGGGTGATCGGCACTGCTTCCTTGAAGGTATTATATGTACTTGTTAACTTTTATCAAACCGTATCTAGTGTACAGTTGCTGTTTGTATGCTCTGGTGGCTCGTCTGTTGTATTGTCTTGAGAAGGATGAATCACACAGATCATGAACATAGAGTTATTAGTCTGCTGAAACTAGGACTGTCGTTCTTTGTAGATCCAGCATGTTGTTCTGAACATTGTATATTATGTTTTCTTTTAATGTACTGAGTGGTAGATTAATCATCTCCTTTTATTATAGTTTTTTCCTTTCATCTCCAGCTGGAGTTGTTTGAGAAAATCTCCAGCTGTAGTGAGATAATTGTATTCACTTACTTTGTTAGTCAAGACTCAGAAGAGGTCTGTCAAGTGTACAGTATGTTGGATATTGCTGTGAACTTATGATGGAAAACCTGTGTAGTGAGTCTGAGGAAAACAGACCTTGTTTGGTTCCTTCCGGTTGGTCATCGACCAGAGAAGTCAGTGTATCATGACCCTGGTTCAAGCACTGGCTGTTGCTGGTTTACGGTCGTAACTCATTAAGGTAAAGGCGGGACATGTTAAATTTCCATAGCAATTTTACACCGGCTTGACTCTAATTCATGTGGAAGCCACTTGTTATGCTTCGTGCCTGTTGTACATCATATTTCTTTTTCCCCAAATTACTGGAACCTGCTTGTTACGTACTACTAAATGATCAGTCGTGTCGACGTACATCCGACTGTAATTCATGGGAACTCGCTGCCACTGTAATTGATCAAATAAATCGAAACTGAGCGATAACGATCTCCGCTAAATGCAGCGAGCAATTCATTCAGTGCGTGTGATCTGATTATAGAGCTACCGAGACACGTACCATCTAGTAATGGAAAGTGGGGACGGATGAACCACATGCTCCACTAACGCAAGTTCAAATTTGTTGTCTTGTTCATAAATTTGAATTTGATTTCTGAAGGCAAATTCATACAGTTGGACCTTTATTATGGTTGGGGAAAGAACAAAGATGTCAGAACATCGAAGGTGCTAAGCATTGACACCCTTAGGACCAGCTTCTGTTTCCTCTTCAAACCCTTCCATCCAACATAAAAACTCTTATGTGCAAACTATTTTCCTGTGCAAGCTGTAAAGAGTACGCAAGAACTATTCGACAGAATATGTCCGATTCATTTATGTTGCGTACAATTGGTAAGACAAAAGTTTACATAAATACACCCAAGGTTCAGACAAAAATAAATGAGAATGTGAACCCATGGTATACAACAACTAGAACATGCAGTCTGTAACTGCCCCCAGAAAGAATGCAAAAAAAAAAAAAAATCATTCCACAGAATTACTCTGACATCACTCTGAAGAGGAGGCAACAACAAGAGTCACGGGTCCCTCATTTCTCTTCCAGCACCCTGTCACTGCATGATAGCCATGAGGTATTCATATCAACCATATTACACACATCAAGATAACAAAAAAGGATACCACAACACAAAGTCATTTTTATTAAACTGGAAAATGACGTTCACAAAGGTGTATCAAAACTGAAATGTTCCTGCCATTGCCAAGCTTCAGAACCACAGCTCAATTATCACATAAATGCTAATCATGTTAAATGTTCCTGACATCACAATGACATTCACAACAGCTTTACTCCAGCCTCCCTGACAGAATCCATAACAGCCTTGACTTTCCCGTGGTACTTCTGTTCTCTCTTCATGTGGATGGACACTGCAGGTATTCCCTTGAGAAGCAGGCGCTCGCCAAGCAACTTCCCAATCTTGGCAGCAGCCGCAACATCCCGGGTCGACTCCATGTTTGGTCTCAGTAGCTTCTCCTGCGAGCTTGCAGAACATGCTACTGTCGCTGTTGGTGTATGGATGACCTGAGCAGATACATACTTGTTCGAGAAATTCATCCGCAGCAGGTACGGCTTGAGGAAACGGATTACTCTAGCTGCCCTTTCTGGTGGAGGAATCACCATCGTTGCCGGTTTCTCTGCTGACAGCGTAGAAGAATAATCAGTTACTTGACAGCATAACAAATTTCATTAAAACAAAAGCAAAACCACAAACGGAAGTGGGAGGCTGCAAGCAATAAACCAATTTTGAGATGGCAGTGGCAGTTTCAAAAGCAGGTTATTAAGGGCCCCTTTGGTAGGGATTATGGAGGTGATTATGAAGCTGATTATGTATAATCTCTACCAAATGGCTCACTCAAAATCACTTATTCCTGAAAATCAGTAAAAAGCTCATTGCAAATATGAACTAGCAGGAAAAGCAGAAGATTTGCTACTCATCGCAACTTTGGAATGTCCGTTTGTGTTAAACCAGGGTAATAGGGACATTTTAATACAACCATTCATTATAAAAAAAAGACACGATAAACAGCCATAATCAGTTTCAACAGGACTTTAGATTATTCCCGAAAGCAGCTCAACCCCATAATCTAAAGCCAAATCCAAATTTTGATAATCTAAAGCCCTACCAAATGGGGCCTAAGAGTACAAAACATATAAAGGGCTGCCAAGGTATGTTAAAGTTACCACTTTAAGGGCGTGTTTGCTTTGCAGCCAAAATGCGCTACGCCACAGCTTCGGTGGCGCCGTACTTTTCAGCTACTGTTTGGTTGTCCGGTACGCCAAACAAAAAAGAGATGACACGCCACACTTTTCTTCACGTTTCTCCACCAAAGTTGTGGTGCTGATTTTTGCCGCCACAGTTTCGGCGCTGCCGCAACAATGGCGTGGCACACTGCAGCCAGAAAGCAAACAGGCCCTAAATAATCAAATATTAACCTGTATTGAAGGTTACAATATGAACTAGAAAGGGTACAGGTAGCACACAGTAGATGCTTGACCCGATTATACAGGTCTATCTTACAAACCCTGATGAGCATAGAAGCCAGCTGCTACAGCGAGGGCCTCGCTAAAGTACGAGGACATGCTTGGCAAAGGAAGTCATGCTTAACATCAACCATCTCTGAAGGCATCAACTTCCTCAGGAGCATCTACACCAACATTGGCTTCTATCTCCAATATGTGGGGCTGAGATGTATCCTTGACCTTATCGGCTTGTCCTCGATGGGGTGGTTTTCCACTTATGGCTTTCGGCAACAATTTCACCATCACCTTCACTCCTCAACATCGAAAATAGGATGTTCCAGTGTGTCACACGCTGGAAATTGAAGGGGAAGGAATTGTTATGTACCTCAATGGCACAGGGCCCGTTAAGCCACCAAAAGAGCGCAAAGGACACATGAACAGTACCACCAGTAATGTAGCAGCAGGACCAATTGGCAGCACCCATATGTAGGCCTGATAACGGGCCGGAAAAAATGAACTAGCTGTGGAGTGGATTGGAACAGATTAGGATCGAGCCAAATTACTATTCATTTTGACCTAATATATAATAAGGGCCGATTTATGTTGTGAAAGGCCCTGTGGGCCAAGCCCTTTTACCACCCCTACCATATATGGATCCTTGCCCGTTAAGTAATCTAGAGTATTTTATAATTGTAATAGATCGCTTGGGAATCAAGTCCTCTATATAATGAGAAGATTGTAATCATATTGAATTATGAGAGGAGTTAGGGTCTAATCCCTATTGCCTCTGTCTCCCACCCTCCCTGTGTCCTGTTTCAAACTGATCAGTATCACCGCATATACGACATGCCAATTTAATCACCCTTTGGACTGGCAGGCCATCATAGAAGGAACCACGCCACAGCACCCCACTAGAAATCAACACATGGCACTGGATTCATAAGAACATTACACAAACTAACCAAACCAAGACTTGATTATGGGATTTTGAGCTAATTAATGGAAGGAGCCGTCTCAGGCATGAAGACAGTTCTGTTGTGGTCTGAGTTTAGAATGGTGGGAAAGGTTGTGAAAAAAAGGTCGGAATTTCCCTTCTCTAAATTTCCTAGAGAAGCTGTACAAAAAAGACGATAACAAAAATGGCAAAGCAAGAATGATGTGCACACCCTGGCTAACAATAGTAGTATAGTACCATCCTGTTTCTTCAATCCGCACGATCATGCCTAGGACACAATAGCGAGCTAAACCAGGAGCTCTGAGAACTAATTTAGCGAACAGTTAGCACTCCTACTCTGCAGCAGGCCTGGGTCTGTGGGAGTGCGAGCTGTGCACTTGCAAAGGGCCCCCAATTCCCAGGGGCCCCCAAATTTTTTTCCTTTAAAGCATTTTCAATAACTCCCAGTACCCCTCTAAAAATTATTGGAATCATTTAAAGACTTAGTTTCTCCAAAAATCCTCCTAAATTTACGTACATCTCTAGAACTTTCTAGGTCCTAGTCCTATCTCACATGCAACTAACCGTAGAACCGGTTGCTAATTTGGTCCAAATTTAAAATATATTGAGATATATTTAAGGTAGCCTAAGATTTTTTTTAGCTAGCTCCAAAAGATATCTTTTGGGTGATTTTTTTTACTGTTGAAGGTGCTCTCATACCACAGAAGCAAGTCGCATGTGTGAGAAAGCACACAAACTGGCAAACTCGTCCTTCAAAAGATTTCCTCGAAGCGTGAGACAGCACACAAATTGGTAGGCTTGTCCCTCAAAAGATTTCCAGAGGAGGTCCTTGGGGGCCTCGAGCCCCGTCCACATCGCCGATGCTGCGATCCAGGAACACAATAAGATCCCTACTTGTTGAGAATCTGAGCGGCGATTTGTTACTGTATTCAAATTTAAAAAATTATGTTATTTTATTGATCTGTTTGTAAATTTTGTAAGCCCCGGATTCAAAGTTTTCCCCAGGACCCTGATTTCGGCCGGCTCGGCCCTGCTCTGCAGAAGAGAATAAGATAGTGGGTTCCTCATGTGCTCCTGCAGCTCCCGTTCTATCATCCACATTCATGTGATTAAGCAACGCTGTGCCCAGCAACAAACCAGCTCATGTTCACAACGTCGTAGATCAAGAAACCCAACAAGCAATAGGCTAGGAACACAGACGGTTCCTAGCGAGAAATATACGATAAGATAAAGGAGGCTGACCTGCGGCGTGGTGAGGAAAGGCGCACGCTCTACGCAGCGGGCCGGAGTCGGAGCAGGCGGCGGCGGCGCGCAGCAGGGCCAACGGAGCCGGACTGGCTGGTGGAGTTGGAGGCTGGAGGGTTAGGACTAGGGTGACTAAGGGACGGGCCGAGGCACTCTCTCGGCCTAAACCATTTCAGGCCCGGCCCAAAAGGGCCGACCTTGCA
This sequence comes from Zoysia matrella, assembly GCA_001602295.1. Lineage (NCBI taxonomy): Eukaryota > Viridiplantae > Streptophyta > Magnoliopsida > Poales > Poaceae > Zoysia > Zoysia matrella. The sequence goes on along the minus strand of BCLG01001505.1, from coordinate 93,403 downwards.
TTACCGCCTCGCGGCTGCGGCGGAGGAAAAACACTGGCCGGTGGTGGGTGCAGCGTGCAGAGGGGACAGCGGCGGCGGCGATGACGACCACGGCGGCGGACGGGCTCGCCGTCGAGCCGCAGTCGCTGAAGAAGCTCAGCTTCAAGTCGCTGAAGCGGTCTCTGGACTTCTTCGCGCCAGCCCACTCCCTCCTCTTTGCGCCCGATCCCGAGAGGTAAACCTAGCTCCTCCTCGTTTCCCTTGAACCCTAGCGCGGACGGGCTGAGCCCTGACTCACGGCGTGTTCCGTTGTGGGGGTGCAGCAAGAGGATTCGCACCGGGTGCAAGGTGAGGGCGGAGTACGGGGCGGTCAAGGATCTGCCGACGGAGCAGGGGCGCGGAGGGCAGGGCAAGGCCGCCGCGGCGCCGTCATCATCGACGGCATTGGCTCTACCTGGTTCGCTATTCTTCGTTCTCGTTTGCTTAAATTTCACGTTTTTTTCTCCCCAACGAAGAAAATACTTGTTGTAGCAGGTGTAAGTTTATGACTTCGTTTCCATAGTTTCTAGTTCTACTCAAGGTTTTAGAAACCAGTTCAGGTCCAGTTTTCGATAGGGCCAAAAACCGGCCGGCTAGCTGGTTGTGCTACAGTGCTAGGTTCTGTTTTCCACCAAAAACCGGTCACCTACCTAAACCGGACCGGATCGGTTTCACTGAAAACCATGAAAACCAACCAGTTTTGACCAGTTTCTAAAACCCTGGTTCTACTAATGTAATGGCTTGCGGTAGATTGGTGCAGGCTGTCAAAAGCTCAAACCAGAACATGTATACAAAATAATTGTCCCTAAACATCATTGCATCCAACCCAGAAGCAACACCCAAGTAACAAAAGGCAAGGCAGATGACATCACAAACATGAACAATACTGAACTAACACCAAAATAAGCAATTAGTCTGTGGTTACTTGGGCCAATCTCTCAATACTGAAATTTCATCCCTAATGCAACATAAAATATATCTTATGCAGCACATCATAGCTTGTGATACAAATGCTATTCTATTTAAGGATCCAGTTTACAGCGGCTCCTGTTGAACACCACTCAGTGAAATCAGTTTTTATTACCATGTCCCTCAAAAATTTTGATCCATCCTTTGACTGAAAACATCCAACCCTACGGCAGAATGCAATCTTTTGGTACCAATTTGTTTGAACTTGAAATTATCTTTTCAGGCGCAGACACAAAAGATGCCCACAGAGAAGGCGCTAGTAATGCCATTGTCCCTGCGCCACTTATGCTACCGAAAGCACCGTAAGTGCATTCATATTCTCTTCCTGTTTTTTAAATAGTTTCCAACTCCATAGTCCTTATTTATTGACTAACTTATCCTTTTGTACTCTGTTCAGTGAGTCTACAATTCCAGGGAAAAACACGACTTTGTCAATTCCTGGATCATCAGACAGGTTCGAACAAGTGTTTTTGCATCAATTTACTAACTGGCTATTATACATGCAGATGATACCAGTACCGTTTCTCGGTATTAGTGTTTATTGCATTAACCATAGAATGCTACTTGATGATGCTCTCCAACTATAAAGTAGTGCCGTAATTTTTCAACTTCTGTATTGCTGCCATCTTCTTTTGATTTGCATGGATATCTTTTGTTGTTTAAAGCGTTTCGTTAGGCTAGACTATTTCCTTCTACTATGGTTCGTTTGGTGAGTACATTTGTTTGGCCTCATGAAATCTGTTCTTTGCCCACTCTTTTCTTTATATAGTTTTATTTATTTTCTGTTAGTGTACATTTCTACTGCATATGTTGGTTTTGCTACTTGATGGTGATGATGATTTGTGATGCTTGGAGAAGTATAAAGTCCATTGCCATAATTTTTCAACTTCTGTATTGCTGCCATCTTTTCTTTTTTGTTTTGCATGGATATCTTTTGTTGTTTAAACACTTCGTTAGGCTAAACTATTTCCTTCTAATTTTTTTTAGATAATGGAAACTATTTCCTTCTAATATGGTTTGTTTGGTGACTACCAGTTGGCCTTGTGAAATCTATTCTTTGCCCTCTCTTTTCTTTATCTAGTTTCATATTTTTCTGTTAGTGTAACATTTCTACTGTAAAGGTTGGTTTTGTTTAACGCTTTTGTATACTATCATGTATTTCTGTTAATACCAAAGAGAATATCAATGCATCTTATGTTCAATCCTAGCCTACTCAGAGTTGTGCTCTCAGCTAAGATGCATTTATTTACTCCTGTGCAGTTATGCCTATGTTATGATGTTGTTGATATATGCTTTGTAAGCTTTGAAGAATACTAGCGTGTTCAACAGAGTTCTGTTTACTTAAGAATTGTTACTTTTTGTTGCAGTAGCTTTTATACTTTATCAATCACTTCCAAGTTGCTGATGCCTTAATACATTGTTTAGGTTCTCTACATCTGCATTGATGGAAAGGATACCAAGTAGGTGGCCACGGCCTGTATGGCATGCTCCTTGGAAGAACTATCGGGTAAGTTATATTCTTTTGTCTAGTGATACAGATGTTTTCTACTCCCACTATTCATAAATGTGACACTTAGGTCAACAGATAGTAGTGCAATTTTAACTAGATTAGTTGTACTATTAGTTTTTCTTAACATCATTGACATGGTGACAAATTTCTGTACCTTTGAGGCATCTTGTGGTTCAGAGTTCAGAAAGGGAACTTTTATATTGCACTTACATGTATTTAACATTCACAAACTAACCATTTTATCGTCCAAAATTAATGATCCAACTCATTCTTGGCATGTGCTATCTGCATTAGATACATGTATACCCAAACTAATTTGCTTGAATCTGGCAGATTTCTTGTGGGCTCTCTAAATTTTGTCCTTTGTGTCCAAATTTTACAGGTCATCAGTGGTCACCTGGGATGGGTCCGATCTATCGCATTTGATCCAGGGAATGAATGGTTTTGTACTGGTTCCGCTGATAGGACAATAAAGGTAAAACATACACTGTCCAGTCGAAACTGAAACATTTCTGATATATTTTTTAATATTTTATTGTTTTTGGATCTTTTTATTCCATTCCAGTAAATTAGTTCAGGTTCAACGAAATACTAACTAAATTTGTGTTAGTTAAGAATCCAACATGTCTCTATTCTCTTGCAAAATACACTCATTCACCCTTCAACTTCTGTCTTCCTGTAGATATGGGATCTTGCATCAGGAACCCTGAAGCTTACACTGACTGGCCATATCGAACAGATCCGCGGTAAGCTTATCATAGCTTTCATTAGCAGGACCAACTCAGTATCCTTACACTAAGCTTTAGGGGCCCACTTAAAAGTTTAGCAACTGACGAGTGCAACACACACTGCTGTAGGACTTGCTGTCAGCCAACGGCACACTTATTTATTTTCAGCTGGTGATGACAAACAAGTGAAGTGTTGGGATCTTGAACAAAACAAGGTTAGTTGTACTTTCAAATCAGGCAGATTGTTTTGGTTTCGTGACTTCGCTTGATATCATATGTGAATTCTCTGTTAAAGGTTATTAGATCATACCATGGGCATTTGAGTGGTGTTTACTGCCTAGCTCTCCATCCAACAATTGATGTCTTACTGACTGGTGGTCGTGATTCAGTTTGCCGGGTATGAGATCATCTCTGCTAATTCCATACTTTAGTTTTACATTAGGTCATACCTGGTTTACGTTTATATACAGCGCTCTAAGATCCTTTTGATTTCACTTGCCTTATGCACAGGTGTGGGACATCAGGACAAAAGCGCATGTTTCTGCTTTAACAGGTCATGATAACACTGTCTGTTCAGTGTTTGCTCGGCCTACGGTAAGAAAGCATGTCAACCTGTGTCAATTCACTTCAATATAGAATTCTTCCCCTGCAATATTATTCACCTAGCTATGAATATTCTCTGGACTTGCTCTCTCCTAGATGGTCACATTATAGATTAATACATCTGATGTGTTTAGGTAGTCAGGATCTAGTCATGTTTCATGAGAAAATGTGAGTTGATACGCAATATTTTTCACCTAGCTATGAATATTGTTTGGAGTCGCTCTCTCTTAGATGGCCAAATTATAAATTAATACATCTGACATGTTTAGGCAGTCAGGATTTAGTCATGTTTCATGAGAAACTGTGAGTTGATACATATCTGATGTCATCAGCTCTGCCAGCATTTGTCTACATCTCCTATTGTGTTTATTAGAAAAAATTTCTGGCCTATCTGATCCTACCCATTCTTATTTGTGCCTGTATTATAATTCGTTAAATAAATTATTTTGTGCTTCCTCTTGCCTCAGGATCCTCAAGTTGTTACTGGCTCACATGATACAACTATCAAGCTCTGGGATCTTGTAGCTGGTAATTGATATGTAAAATTCAACTACATTTATTATATGTTTCCACAAACCATTTCCATTACAGCTCTGTCTTCTGACAGGGAGGACGATGTGTACCCTTACACACCATAAGAAGTCTGTACGAGCTATGGCACCACACCCAAAGGAGTAAGATCGCACCCACCAGTTTGCTTGTTGTTTTGTCTTTACCCAAGATTCCCTTTTTTACGTTGTTATGAATCGTAGGATAACATCTATTTTGCAGGAAATCATTTGCATCAGCATCAGCAGACAACATAAAGAAGTTTAGCCTTCCCAAGGGCGAATTTCTTCACAACATGCTGTAAGTCTTCCATAGCTACATTTGAGTTCATTTTTCAGCTGCAACCTTAATGAGTCAGATTAAATGCCTTTTAAATATCAATAGAAATGACGTTTGGTATCATGAACCAAGAAACCTGTGCATATCATAAAATCATCTCCAAGAGAGCGCCATAAAAGCATCTCCAAGAGAGCCCCATAAAGTTAAACCACCATAACAAATATGTCATAAAAGTCACAATAGTGTTGAATCACTGTTGATTCTCTTGGAAGGTATATTGTACGATTGCGGGGCATCAAGCTTTCCCTGCTTCTAGGTATAAAAACTTGGGGGGTAGTCCGTGAAAAAAAAACATAATTACGCGTCCGCTTCAGCGCTTTTAAGCGCTGAGCGCGATGGCAACGCTTCGCTTAGGGGGGTGAGCGCACATTACGCGCCGTCACCGCTTCGGCGTGAAGTAGCGGGCGCGCAGGCAAGCTTTCGCGGGCGACGGCGATGAGAAGCGGTGCTCAGTGACCACCACTAGATCTGGCCGCCGCTGCCTCGACCATCGCCGGATCTGGCCGCCATCGCCTTGGTCACCGCCGGATTTTAGGCTGGCAGCTCCTAGACGCGCTGAGTGAAGGATTTGGTGGTGGCTGTTCGGCTTGAGCCTGAATGTTAGGGTAAGTGGAGATGGTGGGCTGATTGGGCCAGGCGCAACAGATAGCATTTTCATGGGCCAATAGATGGCAACACAAGGCTTGCTGTGTTTTTTCCTTTTCCTTTTTTCATTTCAGCCCTGTTTTTGTTATATATAATGTGAGTACTACCCACCGCTTAGAAAAAACGCTTAAGCGCTAGGTGGTGGGTCACCGCTCGCCTAGCGCTTAACGCTTAATTTTCCGTGGGGGTAGTATAAGGAACCTGTTGGAGATGTTTTCTGACAAAAAAACTCAAAACTTTGTTTTAAATTTGGGGGGGGGGGGGGGGCGCTCTAGTACAGATAGTAGAATGGCTTTTATTTTTTAATCTTCATTATATTATTCAGAAGCTTCTCTACCAATCTGTTTTATACTGAATTTTGTTCATGTGATTTTGATTTTGTGTTTGCATTCTACTGCCATGTTCCACATGTTTCTTGTACTAAAAATTTACTTAAACAAAATGTCCCAGAAGCATTTGTACAATGGACTTTTGATATTATTATATAGAACATAAATTTTGTCAATTGTATATATTGAAAATCCCATATATTGAAGTTATGATATAACTAATGAACTTATGCGTGGGTATAGTAAAACTTTCACATTTCATTCTATTTGCTTGATATAGACAAAAAAATAAAATAAAATAAAGAAAAGTGAATCTTGTTTCTATATATGCCTGGTGGCATAGGTTCGATATTAGGTAATCACTTCTATCAGTAATTAGCATTATTAATTATTGCATTCCACTGAAAGATCTAATCTTTTTTGCCCTCAGGTCCCAGCAAAAAACAATCATCAATGCAATGGCTGTAAATGAGGATGGTGTCATGGCAACTGGAGGTACATACTTGTTCTACTTAATGAGTTATATTTACAACTACTTTCATGATGCCATTTATGTACTTGTTATATGCTTGGTATTCTGCTCTAAGATGTTTGTTTGATAGCAATATTTTCATTTGGTGAAAATAGTCACGCCCTCTGTTGATTATTTCCACACTTATCAGTTCTAACATTGCAGCACACTGATGACGTATTGCCCTTTTGATTAACTAATTAGGCAGTAGGATATCACTAATAATTTGGTGAAGTGTGAAATTCTGAATATCTGGAGCTTTTGGTGCAGGGGATAATGGAAGCCTGTGGTTTTGGGATTGGAAGAGTGGACACAACTTTCAGCAGGCACAGACCATTATTCAGCCCGGTAAGCATTGCTTTGCAACATGCATCAGTTTATGGGACAGATAGAGCAGCTGCCAACACCCCCCCCCTTTTGATTCCTAAACAGTGTTCCTCCTACGGGCTGTACCTGAGAACTTTAATTTAAGGAATGTTTGTAGCATTGATTATACTTGTATAATGTTAGCATTGCTGAATCTTTAACACTGAGTTCTAGCTTAGCAAATAGCCAAACTAATGCAGAAGTCTATGCCTTTCATGGAATGCCTTTAGTTTAATATTTTTTAAATGGTTCTGCTTAACTTGTTGTAATCAATTTCAGGATCACTGGAGAGCGAGGCATGCATTTATGCTCTTTCTTATGATGTGAGTGGATCAAGGCTTGTGACATGCGAGGCTGATAAGACCATAAAGATGTGGAAAGAGGATCTGACAGCAACACCGGAAACTCATCCCATCAATTTCAAGCCACCGAAGGACATCCGGCGATACTGATCAACCTAAGTTGCAAATTACAGGACTGTTGTAGGGGTCCAACCAAAGTGGATAGTTTCTTACACCCAGTTGGCGTTTTGCCCAGCTGGTTGCTTGGACTGTATTGTTGATTAATCAAGGGTTACTGTAACTGTATAAATTGGTAGATACGCAGCAGCTATTATTTATGCTGATTTTCTATTGAATTCATGAGGGGTACAGTCAGTTTTCGTCAGCTTATCTTGAATCCGGTGGTGCATGAAACTAGTTCTGCAGCTTCTGCTGCTGCTTCCATCAATGTTATTACTGTTGTCTCGCACCCTGTTTAGTTGCTGTTTTTTCTACTGGTCACCATGGTGACATTCTATAGAATGGGTAGAACTTTTCGTTTGATGCAGTTTTTTACCTCATCTCTGAGTCTACCCACTTAATTAGCCCCATTTGTTAGGGCTTCTTAAAGTGCTTTGGCTTCTGCAAGAGCACTATCAAATGGTTTCAAAGTGATTCTACATCATCTGAAGCTACAAGTACAAAATAATTGCTTATTCATTCATCTCAGCAATGAGATGGTGTTGTCGGATATTTTGGTCCTCTTTGTTTGAGTTAGAGTTTTTGGGCTTTTAGAAAAACTGGTTGGTAGCTAATTGAAAAGCTGATTGATGAAATTTGAATGTTAGCTTTTCAGTTTTTTTTTTGTTTCAGTTTCTTAGTTTTTAGCTTTTTAATTGGAAAAGCCAGTTTCTTTCTATTGAAGCTGCTTTTAGATAAGCAGAAACATTAAGTTATTAATAGAGGCCTTAATTTTTTTAAGTAGTTTTTAGTTGGGAGGTTATTCCAGTTGTCATGAGATCAAGGTCAAAAAGTAATAATGCATCCGTGTGTTGGTGTTAAAAACGCTTTAAGCAGCCAACCTTGGTCATCTTTGTGTTTTTAAGTACTATTGTGATATGATATTTTATCAAGGAATCTTTATATAATAATACTCGTCTTCAATCACAATCCACTTTGAATAAAATATTTTGTCAGTGGAAGATTACGTAGCACGTACTGTGATATGGATACACATGGAGGTGGAAAGCTCAGCGGAGTGATTATTTCTGTGACGACCTAAACCGAAGGAAATACTATAGTTTAGCGCAGTGATCAAAACAGGCTGGTCACTCTATCCACTGATCAGTCATGCATGCCTTTTCATATATACGTGCCTTCTGTTCTTGTTGGACCTTGCAAAAAACTCTGAAGGCTTGCGTTAACCATGTACTACTATACGGATCCATGCCATGAAGATCCTTTCGTTCGAAAAGAGCGCTATCTTTTGGCTCGATGCACGTACGTGACTTGCCGGCAACACCTGAACATATTTTGCTGTAGCCAATGAGCAGCACTGCAGCAGTTTCTTTTGCTCTCAATCATATGGCTTGGACCGTGTACGTACACGCAAGGGTATGTCCGCATGCGGACATATGAAATATAACAAATTTTAAGGACATCTAAAACTAATTAATTGTTACGCAGGCATCAGATATAAAACTCTGCCTCGCTTATCATGTCTTACTAAAAAATAAGTGTTCGATAAAGATGTTTATTTGGTGTTAACTTTATGGTTGTCATGATTGTCTTACCTATATGATCATTGGTCACTACTATAAAAAGCATTTGTCTCGACACCTTTCTAGGCAAATGCAGACAGTTTTCAACAAATATATGTCCGTACTAGGTAACAGGTGGGTTCGGAGAAGACAACCGCCTGCGAAAATGCTCCTGCATGCAGCACTCTTAACGAACCGCCTGCACAAATGGTTTTTCTAATGCAAGCAGTTCATTAGGAGAGCCACCTGCATTAAAGGCATTTTCTCGGTCAGTGTTCTTAATGTGCCGCTTAAGAGCCTTAATATAAGCGCACTTTTAAGAGCACCGCCTGCATTAGCTTACTCTATATAAAAGGCAGCCTCACCGTGCCCTGTTCCAAACGACGCCCTAAGAACAGAGGCGCGGCGTGGGTGGCGAGGCGAGTTTGGATGATCGGGAGGGACGGTTTTGATTTTTTTTTATGGAGCTTGTTTTAAGAGATATGTGGATGTTCCTCCAACTATTTAATTGAAGTTTGGTTGCAATTTAAGCCATATAATCTTGATTTTCTAATATCTAGGGTTTCTTAAGGTTTTTATGATTTTGATGATTCCATTAACTAAAATTTATAATGTTTGCGGTGACTCTTAATATTCCTATGAGATTAATGTACACGATATATTTCTTGTGATTTTGATTATTAAATTGACTAGATTTTACAATATTTCGCGGAGATTATTAATATTTTATATTCTCATGAGATTACTTGTAGTTAACTTTTTTTAATGGTAGTCTTTTATTTGTTAAGAGTCATATGTATATTACTTAAAAAATAATTAATTATCTCAATCTGTTTTACTTTATATGTAGATTGAGATAAAGAATGGATCGATTATAGATGTATAATGCACTAAAACCTTCTCTTGAGTACTTTCAAAATATTTGTTTATTCGTCGAAGCTGCTAAGAAACATGCGAGTAGAGAAGGTCGAAATAAAAAATATTTTGTCCATGTATCGATTGTGCCAACAAGATAGCTTGGTCTAATGCTTTAATAATCCACTCACATTTGATCAAGAGAGGTTTTACGAAGAAGTACATAGTATGGAGAGAACATGGAGAGATAGATACAGCTTGCAGAAATCTTGAACATACCGTTATAAATCAAATGGCTTGTAATGATGATTTAAGAGTTTAAGACAACATCGATCAATCTGACCATGATCATAATGATACTGCTGATGCTCAAGATGATAATGAAGATATTCCATTATACTTTGAAGAGATGTTGCGTCACGTTGAATCACAGGTGTTGATATCTTTGGAGGTTGAGAGAGGTCTAGATAATATAGATATATTGGAGAAAGCATCGAATGGCGTTTTATTCGAGGAAACAAAAGGATACGAGAAAGAGTTTACAATGTTGCATGCTGTGCTTGAACTTTTTAAGTTGAAGACTTGCAATGGATGGTCTGATAGTAGTTTCACAGAGCTTTTGAGTCTGCTAGCGAAAATACTTCCAAAACCCAATAAACTGCCAACAACCACATATAAAGCGAAGAAGCTTATATGTCTATTGTCGTTTGGTGTTAGAAAAAATACATACATGCCCCAATCATTGTATTGTATTGTATTGCAAAGAGTATGAATTTCTACGGAAGTGTCCAATATGTGGCATTAGTCGTTACAGAAAGAGCTACAATCATGTGTACGCTGGTAACGCAAGGAAATCGACAGGAAAGAACAATCCTATTGACCCAGACACTGATGATGACACGTCCGATGAGGTGGCTCAAAGAGAAAAATTCTTGCCTTGGTGATGTGATACCTTTGTAACATCCCGTAATTTCAAATTAATTAAGCGGCGAGTTATTCCAATTTCCGTTCCGATCAAAAATCATCAGTCCCGAATTTCGTTCTGTTTAATTCGAAATCTTTCTTCCTAAATTGTTCCGATGCAGAAATAATTTAGTCCGCGTATTTTTTCGTTGGGGCTAAAATGATTTTTTGAAATAATTTAGCCCGCGGACTTTTTGGCTCAGATTAATTAGTGACTCTAATCCATATCTAATCCCTCCTATAAATACCCTTCCCAATCTTATCCTCTCCCTCACCTCTTCAAACCCCTCCCATTCTTATCCGCTTTTCCCTCCTCATTTTCTAGAAAAATCTTCACCCGCGCTGCCGCTTTGGTCCACCTCGTCTCCCGCGTCCGTCCACTGGATCCTGCGCCCAGTCGCCGTCTCCGCTCGAGTTCCGCACTGATCGCCTCGATCCTCACGCCATCTTCTGAGCTGCGCCCCGACGTCGTCTTCTGCCACGTCAACTGCAGGATTTCCCCGTCTCCCGCGCCCGAGTTTCTCGCGTCGCCATCCCGCCTCGACTTCGAGTTCCGCGCCTGCCTCCATCTGGATTCCCGCACGTGAAGCCGCGTCGTGCTGCCGTCTCTGTCACCCGCGTCATCCGTCGCTGTCACCGCTTCGGTCCTCGTGCGGTCGCGCCGCTGGACTTCGACGCGCCTGCCCGAGTCTCCGCTCCAGTACCGTCAACCGCTCGCGTCGCCAGCGCCCGAGATCCTCCACGCGTCGAGCCGTTCTCCGTCGTCACACTCCCGCATCGCCGACCCCCGCGCTCTGCCGAAGCCGCTTCTGCCTCGGTCTGAGGGACCCCGCGCTGCCCCCTCCATTGGCCTCCGGTCTGAAGACCGTGCCGTCCCCAATCGATCTCCAGTGCGCGGACCAGTACTCTGGTTTTTAATTCCAGTACGCGTCTCCGGTTTCCCATTTCTTCTGCGTCCGATCGGTGGTGAGCAGATCTAATTTCCTCTCTTAAATTCTTTTTTCCTCTCCGATTAAATTAATGAATTAATTGCTAATCTAGTTGCGATTAATTGATCTACGATTAATCTAATTCCTTGTGGTCTAAATTGTCTTAGATTTTTAGAGAACTCCTTTTGATCTCAGTCATTTCTCAAAATTGTTTCGTTAATTTTGTCTAGTCGCGAATGTCGTGTAGGATTTTTTCTGAGGAACATTTTGCGCACGTTTAGCCTAGTAGTTTCAATTTAGATTTAAGTACCGGTTTTAATTGTCGCGTACCTAGTGTCTAACTCCTGTTCGTACTGTGTTTAGCTGGTGTTCCAGAGGAGGAGTTTCGTGAGCCCGCTCAGTTCGACGATCTGGATCCCGACTTCGATCTCGAGTCGCCAGGCAAGCCGTGTTTTTTGATCACTTTGTACCCAGTATTTTAAACTACATGTTTTGTTTGCAACCCTAATTTACATACCAACTATTTTAAAATATGCTAGCAACATTTCTAAGACGTGCCTATTTACTGTTTCACAAATATGAGCCCTATGATTGCTTTAGAATAATTATTTTATTTTTATGCTTAGACATGCTTAGTCGCATTTATTTTTATCTCACACCTATCACTATAAAAATAGAATTTGTGTTACATGATTTTGAACTGTGCTTCAAATATACGAGTTTTGCAAATAACTTTATATAACTATTTAGCGGGGCAGGATGAAGTATGAAGAGCTGGGGGACTTTTGGAAAGTCTCTGTGAGCGTACCTGTTGCGGGTACAACGGGAAGATCTAGGCTGGGATCTTTTCGTGAGACTTGTTGTTGACTTTGAGGTTGGAGATAGTGCCTGCCCTGGCAATTAAAGACCGAGTCCTTCGAGCCTTGTACGCTCAGTTAACAACTATGCACACCAGATTACCTTGTATTGGCAGTTGGCTTGACCTTGAAGCTTGCCGAGACTGGTTGTTTACCCGTGGGTTGGCGGTGTTGTGTTAGTGTGGTGTAGAGCTATGACTCCCCACATGAGATTGAGATACCCCACCTGATCAGTGGTAGGTTTCTCACAGCTCTAGGATTCGATTGCGTAGGCATTTGAGATCCCTATCCTGGAGGACGGATAGCGCCAGTTAAAGCTTGTGGACGGGTCTTTAGTGTTTGTCGAGACTACGACGGTAGTTTTCGATGATGCTTCTCGTGGGTTCAGATGCATAACCTCTGCAGAGTTATAGTCAATGTGCATTGCCACGTCCTTTTAGAAGGACACCCCTCTGAGTTGTGCTCCTCGTTGAGTAGTTTTGTTTTCCTTCCTCCTCTTCTATTTCAAAATGTTTTTGACTCCGGCCTTTGAGCTGTGGCCGAGTGTGGAGATTACACTAGCATTTAAAATGAACCCCCGTCTGAGATAACGGAGATCCCTGCGGGGCAAGATAATAAAATTTGATAGTTTTAAAATAAAGCTTTCTTGCATCTTTAAAATAAAATAAAATATTTTAAACTTGTATTTAGCACTTGAGCCATGCCTTTGTCCTTGAGACTATTTGCATGTATACATTGTTGTTAGGTAGTACGCGGTTTGCTGAATATTCGTATTCACGGCTTTCTAATTTGTTGTTTTCAGAGGATTCTCTCAGTTTCGACTTCGACTATGTCTCCGACGAACCGTGAAGTCCGCTCCTGCGCTCAAGCTAGCCTGTGTGGAGGAGGTTCGCTACTGCTATCATGTTAATGCTTCTGTTGTTGCACTTGTTGGATTCTCGATAGTGATCTATCTGCTCTGAGATGTTCTGACCTGCGTGCCGATGGACCCCTTTGGAGGATTTTACTCTAATAATTTGTTTGACTTGTTATTTTCTATTCTCGTTCTTGTTTAATATTTTTGTTATGGTTCTTGATTGATCGCTTGTGATGTCGTGCGTGCCAACCTCCTGGGATTGGCAAGGTCACGGAAGATCGGGACTTATCGAAAGGTAAAGAAAATCCCGGTCGTTACAACCTTGCTGTGATTTATCGATTGAAACGTTTATTCTCAAACCCTCGGGACGTCAAACTCATGCGTTGGCATTCTGAAAAGCGCATGATGAATGAAGGAAAGCTTCGACACCTGGCAGATGCAACTCAATGAAAAAATTTTGATTTACTCTATCGAGAGTTTGCTTTAGAGATTCGCAATATAAGATTCGCATTGTGTACTGATTGCTTGAATCCTTTCGGTGAAAACAGAACCGTACACGGCACTTGGCCTGTTATCCTCACGATGTACAACATCCTAACATGGTTGTGTCAGAAATAGAAGTACCTAATGTTGTCCATTTTTATCCAAGGCCCAAAACATGCTAGCATCGATATCGACGTGTTCGAACCTTTGATGGAAGATATGGCAATGCTATGGAATGAAGGAGTCCGAATGTGGGATGAGTTCCGACGAGAGTACTTTACACTAAGAGCCATTATATTTGTTACCATCCATGATTATTAATATTTTTTAGGTATCTTCTTTACTGGAAAGATTTAGAGGTCTGACATAGCATCGATTTGATGCATGTTACAAAGAATATGTTTGATAGCATCATTGGAACCTTACTGGATATGCCAAGGAAGACAGGATGGTTTAAAATCTCGTAGAGACTTGCAACATTTTAATTTAAGGCCTAAGCTTCACCCAGAAGATAGACCTAATAGAAAATAGTATCTTCCACTAGCTAGCTATACTTTGACAGTTGAGGAGAAAAAAGCACTTTGCAACTGTTTACATAGGATTAAAGTATCAACAGGTTTCTCATCTAACATAAGAAAACTTATATCAGTAAATGACCTGACTCTATTTGGTTACAACTACCATAACTGTCGCATGATGATGACGGTGTTCCTTGCAATTGCAATAAGAGCTATCAAACCAGTGCATATAAAAGTTGTCATCACACGATTGTGCTACTTTTTCAATGCAATTTCACAAAAATTGATTGATATTGAAGAACTGGAGTATCTGAAAACGTACATTATCGAGACAATGTGTCAGCTTTGCTTTCCTCCATCTTTTTTTTGACATGCAAGTCCATCTCATGATTCATTTTGTGAATCAGATAAAGGCCTTGGGACCACTGTACTTGCATTATATGTTCCTGTACGAGCGATACTTATCAATTTTGAAAGGTTATGTACGAAATCATGCACACCCAAAGGGTTCAATTATGGAGGGCTACACAACAGAAGAAGTGGTTGAATGTTGTGTTGATTGTATAAAGGATGGAAAGAGAATAGGTTTGCCTGTACCGCTACATGAGAGAAAGTTGTCTAGTAGAGGGAGAATGGGTATAAAAATATTCATTGATTAGGGTTACGAATTAGTAAGAGAGATACATTTCAGTGTACTGCAACAGCTTACAACAATGGAGCCATACATCGAGGAACACGTAAGTGAGCTTCATAGAGAATTTCTAGATAAAACATATGTTTAGATCATGAAAGAGCACAAACGTTGTTTCACTACATGGTTGAAGGATAAAAATGTACCATACGGGAACAGCATAGAGCAAAAGACCATAAAGATGTTGGCTTTCGGACGATCAAATTTACTCACCTCTTGGCAGGCATATGATATTAATGGGTACACTTATTATACTAAAGAAAAAGATAAAAAATGTGTTGCTCAAAACAGTAGAATTAGGATAGAAGCCCTTGACCTACAAGGCCAGAAGACCACATATTATGGGTTTATAAAAGATGATTATGGAGACAGAATAAAAATACCCGTCTTTAGGTGCCAATGGGTTAAACACCCAAATGGAGTGAATGTGAACAACTACAGGCTCACAATTGTTGACCTAAATAATGTTGGTCATAATGATGACCCTTGGGTACAAGCTGACCATGTTGCATAGGTTTTCTATGTACTTGATCCTTCAAATGAGGAAAAACACGTAGTTGTTTCAGGGAAACAAAGAATTGTGGGAGTTGAGAATGTGGTTGATGGTGATGAAGATTACAATCAATAAGATGAGATAGCGCTGTTTACTAATTCAAAAAACATCAAGCTCATGGAACGAACTATTGACAAGAATTTGTTGCCCTACATTCGAAGAGATGAAAAAGAAAAAACTGTGTAATATTATATATATATATATATATATAGAGTGCATATTTAGTTATAGTAACATTACATAAATATTATATATATATATATATATATTTGAATTTTTAATTCATGAAAATAAAATAAAAAAGTGAAAATAAATTCCTAAATGTGAAAATAAAATCTGTATTGACTGCATTTTTATTATAAGGTTATTAACACATTTAGTTTTGAAAAAACATAACACAACCATAGGTGCAAAATTAAAATAATTTATTAACATGTTAAATGCAGGCGGCTATCTTTGCACACCGCCTGTGGTATCACCTTAATCCTTGCAGTTTTTAATGACAACCGCCTGCATAAGCCGAATGCAAGCGGAATATTAAGACATCCGCGTGCATAGAGGTGCTCGGTAATTTATTTTTTTTTATTCCAGCCTGGTCTTTTTGACTTTTTTGCAAATTCTTTGCGTACATGTTCACAATATAACTATAATGACTTTAAAAGTATTTATGCTTTTTTTTAATAATTTACATTTCCTTTTGTTCATGTTTCACTCTACATCTCCCAAATGTTACTAAACATTGTTCATGTTGAATACATTTGAACCCACATTTATGAAAATAAATTCAAAACAGTGAAAATATAATCTATAGTGACTGATAATTAATTATAAGGTGATTAACACTATTAGTTTAAAAAAACAATAATGTAAACATTAGTGGAAAATAAAATAAAATTTATTCTTCCGTTAATATAGGCGGCTGTCATTGTCGACCGCTTGCACTATTCTCTAAATGGCCACGGTTTTTAATGACAACCCCCTGCATAAAGCTAATGCAAGCGATGTGTTAACACACCCGCGTGCATATATCACCTCAGTAATTTCTTTTTTTTTTTAATTCTCACCAGGTCTTTTAGACTTTTTTGCAAATTCTTTGCATACATGTACACAATATAAGCATAATGACTTTAAAAATATTTATGCTTTTTTTAATGATTTACATTTCCTTTTGTTCATGTTTCACTCAACATCTCTCAAATGTTATTAAACATTGTTCATGTTGAATACATTTAAACCCACATTCAAGAAAATAAATTCAAAACAATGAAAAATATAATATGTAGTGAATGAATATTAGTTATAAAGTGACTAACACTATTAGTATTGAAAAAAAGTAACAATTGGTGGGAAAATAAAATAAAATTTATTTTACACTAAATGCAAGCGGTTTTCATTATGGACCGCTTGCATTATCTGGTTAATGCCTGAGGTGGGAGAGGAGATCTGCCTGCATTATCGGCTTACTGCCAGCGGTGGATAGTGAGCACCGCTTGCATTAGGCTTCAATGCCCGCTGTTCAGGGCCGCTTGCATTAAGGTATCTCTGTAAATATTTTCCACCGCAACTGGAACCCTAAAGCGTCCAGATTTTTCAACTCGCGCCGTCAGGCTGTAAAATTTTTTTGCCGGCCACGCGCGCACCTCCGCCTACAGTCTCCGCTGTCCGTCGTGCTCTCCGGCGCCGCCCCATCCCCGTCGAGATGCTGCTCGTCGTCCACGCCGTCGCCGCAGCACCGTCCGTCTATCCCCGTCTAGGGCCGCTGTGCTGCTCGTCGTCCACGCCGTCGCTGTCCCGAGAGTGTCGCCGTCGCCGGCCATCCTCGTCTGGGCCGCTTCCACTTCATCGCTCTGCCTTGTCTGTTCGCCGTCGACCAGGCCATCGACGTCAGCCGCCGCACCCACCTCTCCCTGCACTGGTCGGCACCGCCCCCAGTCCTCCTCGTGCTCGGCTCCTCCGCTGTCGTACGGTAAGCCTCTCGCCCCCACCCCTCCTCGCGCTCGACTCCTCCGCTTCGATCTGGCTGATCTTGGCACTCTCGGAGACCGCGCCGACCGCCATGCCTGGTCACTCACACCTCCAGAGCCGCTTCAACGCCCTCAATGTGTTTGTCAAAATGTCTAACTGCCAGCTACTTGGTTCAATATGCCCCCAGCATTCATCAACTAGGCAAACCGCAATGTGCTATTAAGAAATTCTGAAAATGCTTTGCTAATTTGTGATTTGCTCGTTCTGTGGTGTGCTGTGCTGCTGCTGCTTAAGCTCAGCGTATATGTGGCGGCCATGTGCTGTGCTGCTGCTGCTTGAATTCAGCGTATTTGTGATTATCTATGCGCATGTGCTGCTGCTGCTTGAGCTCAGCATATATGTGGCAGCCAACATAAGCTAGCAATCTCGTTAAGTACATGCTAACATGATAATAAGGAGTTTGAGCCCTTGTCCTGCCTGGTCCGGCTATTGATAAATTAAAGCAGGGCACTAGTTGAATGCCGGCGTTTTGAAATACTTGTCCTCTGTAGTGTGCATTGATAAACAAAAGGGATTATACTATGTCGCACTTCACTACATGTATAGTACATTCACTTTCCCCTGCAATACTTGACTCATTTATATTATAAGCTACCTAAGTTGGATCTGTGGTGTGCTTAGCGCGCTACTGGATTCTTTTTAAGCCGTTGTATAGCTGCTAATTCATTTGATAGATATGTCCATTGTTCATTGTATAGCTGCCAATTCATTTGATAGACATGTCCATTGTTCATTGTATAGCTGCTAATTATTTGGCACAATTCTTCTTACTTGTGCATTTGAGGCTGTGGCTGTACATGTGCCCACATTCAAAATGTTTCCTGCACAATATGATCGCACCATGCTCATGGAGACCCTCTCACATTTTGTGCAATCCAGAACCCTACTCCTTTCCATCCCTCTCACAAATTACTCTATGATGATCAATTCACACTGAAGTTGATTTGTTAGAGAGTACTCTAGCTGTTTCCTGATTTTTGTCCCTTTTGTATGTGTAGCAAATTGAAATTACTCTATGATGATATTCATTTTGAAGTGTGCTAACAGTTAGGGTGAAGAGTAAAAAACTCTTGGGTCAACTGTATTAATAGTACTTTACAGACTACCATCAGGAGACAGCTAATTGATAGTTCTCTAACTAGTTAACCTGTGAAGTGTGATAACAGTTAGGGTGAAGAGTCAAAAACTCTTGGGCCAACTCTATTAATCTGTGAGTAATTGTAGTCAATTTGATTATTCGTTCACTTAATACTGTCTTAATCTGAGAGTAGTTCTTTAACATTATTAATTAGTCCTATATTTGTAATGCTTTCCATTGATAAGTGAGAAGTTTGATAGACAAAAGGACAATCGCAAGACGTGACTGCAGAAAATCAAGGCATGGCTGCCACCAATCAAGAAGTGTCTGCAGCCAATCAAGGTGGGACTGTAGAAAATCAAGATGTCCACATGATTAATTGGAACTCAGACAACTCCGAGGACGACAACAATGGTGGCAGTACAAGCACCAATGAGAGCTTGTATAGGACTCCGAGCGATCCTTCGCCAGTTCCCAGTAGGCATCGAAAAAGGTCGCAGAGCCTTGACCCAGATTACAATCCAAACGAAGAGGTTTGGTCCATAATTTGAATTAATCTTTTCAAGGTTTTTGTTTCTTCTCAAGTAAGTTGTTTCTTATGTTTTCTTCATAGATTGTAGCTCGTCAAACATCGGTTCCTCAAGTGGAAGAGGTATCATCTGTTTCTCAGGAGGAAGCTCCGTCCACCACAACATCAATAGGTGACTCAGGGAGTCAGAGGAAGCGAAAAAAAGGGGAGCGAGGCAGAAATAAGATGCCTGAAGGCATTTTTTATGTAACAAAAGTTAGTGCTACGGAAGCGCCCCTCGAATCGGATGATGCATGCAAAAAGTACCGAGAAGCCTGTGGATTTATAGTCAGGGACAGCGTCCTGATTACAGTTACAGATTGGCGGTCGCTTGACGAAGAGACAGAACATTTTGTGGGTCAAGCTACAGTCAAAAATAAAATTTCCAGAAGGGACAGATGAGCTCACAAAGAAGAGCGCATTATCCTCTATGGCCAAGATGTTCTGTGGATGGAATGCTGAACTTAATGTTAAATTTGTTAAGAAGAATTTGGTTCCCAAGAAACTAGAAAAGATTACAGAAGCTCAATGGGCGAAATTTGTTCGACAGAAAACAACTCCAGAGGCAATTGCTCAGAGCGAAGCTAAAGTTGAGTTGGCAAAGAAGAATACTTACCCCCATCACCTGGGATCCAGTGGATATGTCAGGAAAATGGCAGAATGGGAAAAGAAAAGAGAGGAGGTTGAAAGGTTAGGGAGACCTGATCCATTGAAAGGCTGTGATGATTAGACCATGAACTGGGTCTATGCTCGGCCAGAGACAATTGAAGATGGTTAGATCATATACAAACGACCACAAGCAGCAGAAGTGGGCAAAAAAATTATGAAGATTGTTGCTGATCAAAAGGCTGGAAAGTTCAAGCCGGATAGAGAGAATGATCAACTAACTGCTGCTCTAGGCAATCGTGAGCACCTTGGACGTGTCCGTGCAATCTCTTCACGTATGTCCTAAAAAGAGGGGTTCCCACAGGATGCAGCAAGTTATACAAAATGTGATAGGTACAAGAGAACCCTAGAAGAAACTATTAAAGCTCAAGTTAAGGCATCCTTGAAGGAAAATTTTGTAGAGCTTTTGAAAGAACATCAACAGCAGCTTGCACAACAACAAGCTATGGAAAATGTGTCAACTGAGATCTGGGCAATTAGATTGACGCCAACACAAGGTTGCAACATGAGCAGCGTAGCCTCCACGCTCGGTCAGAGATTTCCTATTGATGATATAGTGGAGAGCACACCTTGCCGCCTCCATGTTCCAATTGGAAGGACAGAAAACAAGACAATAGAGATGGCCACTGCTTTTGCGATTCCGGGACTTACCTTTCATTGTAGTCCCATCCCACTAGATTATGAAGGTACAAGTAATCACGATTATCAATAATAACTACCTTGACTATGAACTGGACTACAGTACACTCGAGCGAATATAACGACTTAGACAGGCAGTGAATGAATTTATTCTTTAGCATCGACGTGATATTACTCTATGCGATGTGCCACCTTTGTCCTCGCCACGTCCAAGCAGTCAAGTACAGCTACAATCTTCTCCTAAGAGTCAAACTGATTTAACGATGCAGAAGGGCCAATCAGATGCTACGTAGCTACCTTCGTCTCAGGTCCAAAAGATACACCTCTTGAGATTGAAGCTGATCAGCCTAAGGGGTCAGATGTATCGTCGCAGCCATTTCAAGGCGCAAAAGATACACATATTGAGAGTCCAACAGATGCATCGCTGCCACATTCTCCCTATTGCCAAACAGATGTATCGTCTAAGGGGCCAGATGCATCGCTGCCACATTCTCTCTATTGCCAAACAGATGTATCGCCTAAGGGGCCAGATGCATCGCCGCACCCATCTCAGAAGGATCAAGAAGAATTAATGGAAAAGGGCAAAACATTTTCAGCTCGTGCACAAATCCATAGTCAAATCGCCTCATACAAAAAGACTACTTTAGAAGAAACATTAAAATATCTTGAGGGATTGAAAAGAAAGGCATTATCTATTCAGGAGGAATCAACAAAGAAACATACATCGATAGAGACATGGGAGGAAGATGGAAAAGTTTATACACGCGCTGATTTAAAAATGAAACCGAATGCTCTAATATGGCGTAAAGAGGATGTACCTGAAGAATTTGTCAATGGCAAGCCATTTCTGATGTCAGTACAACTTAGTAATCTATATTTCTCAACGAGAAGATTACATGATTGGTACATAGCGGCGAGTTCTTTGGGGATTAAAAATGTTCTATTTCATGTTCCGGAGAATGCATTTTGGAGTGGTGAGAAAGCACTATCATTTAGTTTCGAAGACCTGTGCTTTATGTTCCAGAAACAAAGACTTGACATCAACCTCATCGTTGTGTGGTGCCTGTAAGTAAATTCTATCATAATTCTATCATAATCTATCAAGCTTACATTTGTTAATATTCATGTACTAATCATTAGTAGATTTTATATGCAGGATGGTATATCTAGATGATAAAAAACTGAAGAGACTAAAATCTGGTATTCTTGATTCAACTAGGATTTCTCAGGTCAATTTTACTGTGAACTTGAATCCAAAATCAGATACATACAAAGATATGACAAAGAAAGAGTTCAATGCAACCAAGAAAGAAATGACTAGGCAACGAATGTTAAAAGTGGCTGCTTATATAGGAAGGGCGATGTATAACTTTGTCAGCGATGGCAAGACGGACATATTGGCCCCTTATAATTTGAAGTAAGTTTTCATTACTACCCTGATATTATTTTGTTAAGTTAATTAAATCTAACACTTTTGTTTGTGGGTACAATGATCACTGTATTTTTTTTATACAACCAAGAGAGGCCAAGGGAGTGGTACTTGACTCACTCGATTACCCAAGCTCCAGCTACAAAGATTTCATCAAGTTTTTAAATAAGTATATGCATTTCATATGTATTGTCTATGGTCTTTACATTGCATTCATTATAATTTTGAAATGGTTGTTTCATATATGTAGTGCTTATTTGTTCTATATTAAACTCGGTGGGATCCATCCTGATGGCAAGGAAAAACTAACTCTGGGAACTAGCTATTCGGTAACACAAATAGAAATATACTTTATATATATATATTGCTAATAGTTACAAATTTTGGACTAATCTCCTTTATTTTTTTCACTGTCATAAGCAACCTCCTGGCTCCGTACTTTGTGGATATTATGTATGTGAATATCTTAGGATCACAGGCCACTATAAAGTGAATCGTGAAAATGTAAATTTTTTTTACATTTGTTAACCGCCTGTACTTAATTTCTTTTATGTCAATGTTATATACTTATCATATGTTCATTTGCAGTGTCCTAATATCGGTTATGAGTGGCCTCGGAGAAGAGACATGGAGCGCAATGGTGTTGAAAACGTCCGAAGTGATATGTGTTACTTCATTCGGCGTGAGATTTGTCATTAGGATGGTGAATTCTATGAAAAGCAAAACAACGAGTTGTCAAACTATTCACATCTTTCTTTCTATGATAGGCTTAGTCTATTCTAGATGATCGAGATGATGTATTACGAGATGTTGGATCACTTTTATCATGTTTTGTAATATACATTTGTTTGTTGAAAGTTTGATTTGTCTATGTGAATATTTTGCATTAGTTATGTGTTTGATTTGTCTATGTGAATATTTTGCCTTAGTTATGTGTTAAATATTTGAGTGCAATTTATAATTTTGACCTGTATAATAATAATAATTATTATATATTAAATTATATAAAGCACTAATGCAGGCGGTTGTTAAAAAGAACCGCTTAACGCTACTTCCGTTAATCCAGGCGACTGATGTAACCGATCGGTTGCATTGTAGCATATAATGCAGGTAGTTGCTAGAATACGTCGCCTGCATTGTAGCCTGTAATGCAGGCGGCTGTCATTAACAGCCGCTTGCACTACGGCAACCTAATGCAAGCGGAGTGTAAATAAATGCTCTATTTTTACAGGCTATCGAATGTTGACGTTTTGAAATTCCGCCTGCACAGATAGGTTTAGAACTGTCTGCAAAAACTGTTTTTGTAGTAGCAGGTGTGGGTGATTCCTGTTGTCTCCTGAGTTCATGTGGTGGCTTATCTATTCATCTCTGCACTGAGACATCAAGAAGTTTTAAAAGCAAGGCCATTTTTCTTTAAGTAACAAGATTTTAGTTGGAGAGTTATTCCATTTGTCATGAGATCAAGGTCAAAAGGTGATATGGCATCGCTGTGTTGGTATCAAGAATGCATTAAGCAGCAAACCTTGGCCATCTTTCTACTTTTAGGTATTGTCAAATTCGTCACAAAAGATATTATCATATAATAATACTTGCCATCAATCACAACTCACTTGGAATAAAATATTTTGTCAGTGGAAGATTACGTACTCCTAGCACATATTGTGATATGGGGACACATGGAGGTTAAAAGCTCAGGGGACTGATATGGTGATGTGACCTAAACCGAAGGAAATAGAGTTTTTTTTGGGAATAAGGAAATATAGTTTAGAGCAGTGATCAAAGCAGCTTGGTCACTCTTTATCCACTAATCAAGCATGGATGCTTTTTAATATATACGTGCCTTATCTTTTGTTGGATGCAAATAGCTAGTCGTGTGCGCAAGACTAGGGATAAGGATTACAGCTGATAGACTCGAACTAATCGCTATCACTACTACTTAAAAAGCACAGTTTTTTCTCTATGTACACACGGTAAAATATCCTCAACAGAGATGGGTTAGAATACGTGCACACAGAAAATGTACTCAAAATTATCTTTTCTTACAAATCTGACGGATGAAATCTCTTCACATGCACCTCTTGCAAATCTAACGCAGACGTCCGTCACTTGATCGTAATGCATATTAATACATGTGCAGAATAGAAATATACTCAGTATTAAGTTTCTGCTATAATTTAAGTTTCTGCTATAATTATTGAAGTACCAAGATAATGAGTGTAAAGAAAATATACCTATATTTGTTTAAAAATTTCTAAAACACATAAGTTTTAGATATGATGCATGACCTTTTATTATGGTGATGAATAATGAGAAACTTATAATTTTAATTTTAATATATTACTCCCTCCGTCCATAATTAACCAGCGCTTAAGCTCAAATGAGTTTTCCACAATTCACCAGCGCGCTTCTGTTACCGCATAGTTTCTTG
The DNA here is from genome assembly GCA_001602295.1 of Zoysia matrella. NCBI lineage: Eukaryota > Viridiplantae > Streptophyta > Magnoliopsida > Poales > Poaceae > Zoysia > Zoysia matrella. The sequence continues at coordinate 69,278 of BCLG01001505.1, read as the reverse complement.
AACCTGTTAAATGCTGCATGCCCGCCGTGCATGTAGGAATTAGTAGTTTGGAGAGAGAAGATGTTGCATGCATGCAGCAATTACCAGTGCCGTTATTAGAGAGTACAAACGGGATTGGCTCCGATGACACGCAGAGTTATGAAGATAATTTTTTCTTTGGTTTCTGTGTAACATCCTTAGGCGCTGATCAATTATAGACAGAGTACTTTCTTAATATAATATTTTTTTTGATCGTAGCGTTAGCATGGGCATCGGTGCTAGTCTAACAAATACAAGACAGGACTTAGTCATGTATTCCTGCAATCATATAATAATACTTGCCATCAATCACAACCTACTTTGAACAAAATATTTTGTCGGTGCAAGATTAGGTACTCCCTCCATCTCAAATAATTTCAATTTACTTACATCATCGCTTCCCAATGCACAATTTTCTATTCTCAATACATCTCTATCTCTCTCCTCTTCGTTTTCAGTACATCTCACATTTTTACCTCTCCTTAATTCTTGTGTCCAAAGTTAGGATGACAAGTAATTTGAAATGAAGTGAGTAACACATATTGTGATGTGGGGACTGTTGATGACAAAAATTAGTATTTAGGGAAAACCAGAAACTAGAAGTTTTGTTTTTGGCAGATCAAATATGATAAAAAATACATAATTTTTTCCAATGATAGTTATTTCATAAGAATTGTATTTAGACATATTTTGCAGGCTGTGAGAGACATATTTGAATATTTTAGCTTTTCTACTTAAAGATATAAAGAATTGCTTGAAAAGGCTTGAAGATGATGCCAAATTACTGATTCTAAGGTTTCAAAATGTAGCCCTCATTGAAATGATTAAAACAGATATATGAATGATAAAATTTAGAGTCCGAATGAGAAAGTTATGAGATCTCAAAGATGATCACAGTTGTATCAGATTTGGTCTCCGAGGAAATCGGAAGTTCCAGATTATTCTAGGTGATGGATAAGTGATAATTTTTTTGTGGATTTTTTTAGAATAGGTGATGATTCTGTTACGGATTTTTTAGGAGTTTGGCTGGTCACTCTTTGTCCAACTATCTATCATGCTTTTCATATATAGAGACGTGCCTTATCTTCAGTTGTTGGATCCAGTGAAAAATTTGAAGGCGTGAGTTAACCATGTACTGTACGTATCCATGCCATGAAGATCCTTCGTTCGAAAAGCTGGAAGCTATCTTTTGGCTCGGCGCACACGAGTACTCTCTCTATTTTTAAATTATGTCGTCGTTGATTTTTAAAATCAACTTTGACCATTTGTCTTATTCAAAAATTTATAAAATTTTAAATTATGATTTAAATAACTCTAATAATAAACCAAATTATAACAAAATATATAATATTTATCAAATTTTTTTTTAAATAAGACGAATGATCGAAGTTGAAGCACCTGAACATATTTTTGTGTAGCCAATGATCGAGCAGCAATTTCTTTTGCTTACCGTCAATCGTATGACATGGACTGACCGTGTACACGCAAGGCCATGTGGACATACAGAACGGAACAAATTTTCAGGACATAGTCATGATTGTTATGGGGACATCAGATATAAAAACTCTGCCTCGCTTATCATGTCTTGCAAAAAATATACATATATTTTTTCAATAAAGATGTTTCTTTAGTGTTAATTTTATCATCTTCTTCATGATTGTCGTAACTGTATGATTGGTATCGGACATATGTGTGATTCCTGTTGTCTCTTGAGTACATGCAGTGGCGAATGGCGATGTGCTTCCATCATAAAAAAAAATAAAATGGCGATGTGCTTGTTCAGCGCATATAGCTGCACGATTGCACATGTAGGAGGACGAAGGCAGCTTCCCAGAACGGAACGGATAAGAGAAGAGTCTCCAGCAGACCAGCACCACTACATCTTCTCCTAAAAAAGCACTTCTCGAGCTTGCATTAGAAGTGGCTTATTCAGTCATCGTTGCAATGAGACGGCAAGGGAGGTAGTTTTGCCGAACATTTTTTTTCTAGAAGCTTTGTTTCTAGAGAAGTTGCTTTTAGGTAAGGAGAAACACTGAATTTCAACAAACAAGGCCTTAATTTATTTTCATTATGATTGTTTTAGTATTATTCCAGTTGTCATGAGATCAAGGTCAAAAGGTGATAAGGCATCACTGTGTTAGTATTAAGAATGCATTAAGCAGCTAACCTTGGCAAGCTTTCTAGTACTTTTTAAGTGTTATCATAAAGGATATTATCATACAATAATACTTGCCATCAATAGCAACCCACTTTGAATAAAATATTGTCAGTGGAAGATTGCGTAGGACATAGCATGCATGGAGGGGGAAAGCTCAGGGGAGACCGAAGGAAATAGTTTAGTGCACAGTGATCAAAGCAGGTTGGTCACTCTTCATCCACTAATCAAGCATGCTTTTCATATATACGAGCCTTATCTTCATTTGTTGGATCTAGCAAAAAAAATCTGAAGGCTTGCGTCAACCATGTATACGGATCCTATCTTCAGTTGGGATCTGGCAAAAAAAAAAGTGAAGTCTTGAGTTAGAGCATTTCCAGCAAATGCTGTAAAACTGATGTTGTATATCTGATTTTAAAGATCCTGTAAAAACAAAATATAAAGGATTTTAGCACTACCTATGTTGCAGTAGATACTGTAAAATGGGTGATGTATATTTTACCTTCCCTCTCATTCTCTCCTTAGTCATTTCATCATGCGTCTTGAGGTCTTCCACTATGACTAAGTTGTCACCGGTATTGGGGATAAGAGAGCACCAACAAGCCACAGGGGACATCGCCCGCAATCCACAGCACTAGGCGGTGTGGCACACCGGTGGTATCTGTCGGTGTTTCATACACCAGTACAGTACAAATTTATACGATTGGAGGGGGTACGGTGCGCTTCTTTCTGATCTGGCCTAAGCCACGATGGACTCAAGAATGTAACCTGGTTCGGACCACCGCTAGGTGTAATACCCTACGTCTAGGGGTCGGAAACGATGAACTCACGTATGATTGGGTGGATTACAATGGCGGAAGGGCTCTTGCACAAGCAGAGTCCCTAGCGCGCCCATGTGGGTGTGTATCGAACTGCTTAATCTCTTGATCTCGTCGTACGGGGGTCCCCGACAGGCCTTTATATAGAGGTCGGACTGGGTGACAAAGTGGGGTGAGACGGGCGGCTCCCTGATGGGTGGGGGCCGCAGCTGAACTTGGCTCCCATGGAACTAGACTTCCTCTGACAAGTGGGGCCGCAACCAAACTTGGCTCCCACAGAAACGAGCTTCCTCTGACGAGTCGAGCCACGAAAGTGGTGCCAGCTGTCGTCTCCAGCGTCCTTGGCCTGTCCCCTATTCAGCGTCGAGGGGGACAGAGGTCGTTTGTTTTACCTCCCTGCCTCCTCTGTATAGTTGTCAAGAATCTCTGTACCGGCAGAGGCCTTGTCGCAGGTTGGTTGCCCGACCTTTGGGTCGGAAAGTAAGTCGGTTACTTGGCCATCGAGCGGCCAAGCCTTGTCGACGGAGGTCGGGGTGGCTTTCGACCTTGGACGCCCCTGAACCTCTGGGTTGAGCTTAGCGGAAACTTGCGAGAATCTTTCTCCTGGCACACGAGAAACGTGGGCTGATTGTCGTAGATGGGCGACACAACAGAGTTGGGCCCTCGAGTAACCTCGGGCCATAGGTACCCGGGGTGTATGACCCTGACAGTAGCCCCCGAGCCCTACACCGTTTGCAATCCTGTTAAGGCGGTGCGGGGCTGATTCGTGGTGGTTGTTGTAGCAGATTTCTGATGTTCGGTCCTATAGGTGTGCGCGAGCGCTCCCGTAGGGCGTAGCCCCTGAGTCCCCGGGCAAACTGGACAGTCGACTACGGGGGTCTGATGTGTCATTGTAGTCGTTTCGTAATTGATTCTTCATGTTCTTCCTACAGGAGCGCGCGAGCGCCCCCGTAGGGCGTAGCCTCGAGCCCCCGGGTGATTCGTAGGGTCGGTCGAGGGATCTGTTTCATCATTGTTCTTCAGAGTTGATCCTACGGGGCGCGCGAGCGCACCCGTAGGGCGTAGCCCCGAGCCCCCAGGCAATCTATAGGGTCGGTCAGAGGTTTTGATGCGTTGTAGAGCCCCCAGATGATCCGTAGGGTCGGTCGAGGGGTCTGATTAGAAATTCTCAATTCGAATGCCCTTCGCTCCTGAGTGATTCGGGTCAGTCAGGCGGGACATGAATTCTCCGACCATCGAGAGTCGGGACTAGCTGCGCTCGTGGCCGGATTTGTGTTAAGTGCCTAGAATGGACCGGTCGGACCAGTCGTATGTTCGTGATCAGCACTTGCGTCTTGGATAGGCTAAGCAATTGGCCGTACTCTGTGATCAGCGCTTGAGGGCAGGGGTCGGACCGAATGGCTTGGTGGCCGACCCGCGACTGCCCCAATGTACAGGTTCGGTCCCGTCGCATCTACGTGGATGACGGTTAGTGGTTTTCGAAATTTGAGCTGTCGCCCCGCATAGCGGTTCGCGCGTCGTCTTGTCCGTCTGGCGCCAGCCAGGCAATTACCGCGCCTGGCGGGCGCACACAGCTGGGCTAACATCATTTTGACTGGCAGACGCAACGAGAGTTTGCTCCCGACCCACCCCGTCGGTGGGTGGGTTGCGAAGACTGTTGGTATATAGTTTGGCGTGCGTAGCGTCTGGCGCCCCGACGTTCGGGTACGGGCTCCCGACGTGATCACGTGGAGCGTGGTGAATGGTTCTCGAAAGTTGAACCGTCGTCCTGCGTCGCGGTCCGCCCATGCGCGTCACATCCGTTCGACGCCGGCCAGGCGACTACTGTTCCTAGCAGGTGCGCTCTGGCGTGCCGACGTCATTTTGACCGGCGGACGCAACGAGGGTTTGCGCCGGGCCCACTCGTCGGCGGGTGGGGTACAAAAATTATGGGTGCCCGACGGTTTGAGTGTCCATCATGTCGCGGCCCCGTCGCTTCGTGGCATTGTGTCCCAGGAATCGTGGGGACGGAACTGTTGCCTCCCTCGGTTATAAAGGCAGCAGGATGGGATTTCAAAACCCACCCTTGCCATTTGCCTTCGCCTTCATCTTCCTCGTGCTCCTGGTCTCCTTGAGCCCTTTGCGTTCGTTGCTTTCGTTTGCCTCGCCGCTCGCCGTCGTTGCCGTCGCAGAAGCCATGGCCACTGAGTGGATGGCGTCCATCGTGTCTGACCACATTCTAAGGGACCACGCGGGAAGGGGTTCCTCCAGAAGCGGGACGTCATCAGCTGGAGGCCGGCGCCACAGCAGCAGGTCCCGGTCCCCGCGCCGGATGAAATCGTCTCCTTCCTCTGCTTCCATGACCGCGGTCTCGAGCTTCCGTGTTGCCGATTCGTCCGCGAGCTCCTCGCCTACTATCAGGTCGGCCTCCACCACCTCAACCCGAACGGGGTGCTCCACATCACGCTCTTCATCACGCTTTGCGAGGCCTTCCTCTAGATCCCTCCACATGCCTAGTTGTGGAAGTACTTTTTCAACGTAACGCGGCTAGGCGGCTCGCGTAACAGCTGGTGCTATGGGTGCGCCAACATCTGCCTCCGGAGAACGCGGTCTGGAGACTACCTCGACGTGCCCCTGAAGAAGTCGCTGAAGGGTTGGGACGATGAGTGGTTCTACGCCACCGACCTCGCCCCCCGGCTCCCGGCATTCCTTGACGAGACCGCCGTGACCGTCGACTCGTGGACTTCCTCGCCGTCGAACGAGGAGGTGCAGGCACTGACCCCATACCTTGGTCGGATCAGACAGCTCCGAGAGGCCGTTTGTCGGCTGTCAAAGTGGCCGCTGTCTTCGTTGGTCGTCATGTGTTCCCGCTCCAACAGCGCAGCGAGAGATGCATGAGTACACTGGCGTCCAAGACACCACGCGCCTGGCGGTCGGGGACGAGCTATCAGATGACAACATTGCAGGTCGCGTAGCCTGCATGTTTGAAGGATACGAGGAGGCGGCCCTCACGAGAGGGCCGGAGCCACAGTCCACGCGTCAGGTAAGTCGATTTCTTCCGCAGTCTCTGTTACTTGTAGCGCGATGATTACAGCTGTTGGTTAAACTTGTTATTCGTGTCGATTTAGGCGACCGGGTCCACCTCGTGTGTTCCGGCAGCGGTGCCATCGGTCGCCTCTTCTCCGGCGCTGACGTCTCTTGCGGTGGGTCGGTCTTCGATGGCCCCTCATGCAGCGCTGGCCCCGACTTGAGCTTTGGGATCATCAGCGACAGCTGCAGCTTCAAAGCCGGTCGGGGGCGCCGGCTCGAGCGGCTTCAAGAAGAGGTCGCATAGGAGGTCCTCCAGTCGGCCGAAGCTGGGGGGGGGGGGGCTCGTCACACAGGTCTTTGGTCCGGCCCCTCAACCGACGCGGGCGGAGGTGGCTGCCTTGGCTGCGCAAGTGGCAGGCAGTCTAGTTCATGTGTCATCGTCCAAAGATTTGGACTATAACCTGGACTTGGGGTCGGACATTGAGTCCGACCCAGCCCCTCGGCCCCCCTGAACAGGATCAGGCTCGGCGGCTCAAGCTTCATCGCCGTCCACATCCCGGTTGTTCACCCGGTGTTGCCGTCCGTGAGGGTGGTGACTGCGGCGACGACCCGGGCTCCGAAAGCCGTGCAATCACCGGCGGTCGCGACCGGGGCCATTCCGGTCCGCCGGTCGAAGGCGTAAGTACCTGCATTCATATTTACTTTTTACCGTCGTGTACATTAGTTGGGAAGTGGACTTTGTTTGTTTCTTGTAGGGCGGCTGTTGCCCCTGCTGCCGTGGTGGGTGGCGCGCCGCAGGTAATCAAAAGGGGGTCGGACCCCACGGCGGCGGTGGCGGCGGGTGTTCCGATTGCCCCGCCATGTCCAAGTCCTCAGCAGCAGGACCCACCGGCTGGCGCGCCGGTGGTTGAAGAAGTTGCGCAGCCTCTCTTGGCCACTAACGACCGTCAGGGATTGACTGCGGTTGCGGAAGATCCGCAGCCTCCCCCCTCGAGCACAGATGCCGGGGTTTGGAGAGAGGCTGTGGAAGAAGTGGTGATTCCGTCCCCCTTGGTCTCAGGTGCCGAGGGGGCGATGAGATGGCAGCCGCGGGAGGCGACCTGGTGTCGTCTCCAGCTGCCTTTTCCGTGGAGCCGGCAACGGCGGGCGGTGGAGGCGGCCAATTGTCGTCTCCGGCCGCCATGTCCGCGGGGCGGACAGTAGCAGTCGGCAAGGAAGTGATGGAGACGGCCGTTGCGATGACGGAGAAGGCCATCGTAGCGACGGCTGGTGTCGACGGTTCCGGGGCTTTGACCTCGGAGCAGCGGGTGGTGCAGAACCCCCCGTCGAGCGAAGTGGTGTCACGAGCCACGCTACACAACGACACCCGGATGGGGGATGTCCGGGACATCATTCTTGATGTAGGCCTGAGCCTGAGCAAATCGCTCGAGAGGCTAGTCGTGGGTTGTGACGTCTTCGACGGCTCAGCTGTACTCGAATCGCGGATAAGTTATGATAAATCAAGCACATCCGGCAAAGATCAAGGGGGATCCCGTTGTTGCATAGCTCAGGTCAGAGCAAGGTGCCATAACCATTATTTTGGATACTCTGCCTCGTACAGCACTCTCAAAGATAAGTATCCCAACACACGTACGACTTGAGATTTCACAGGTATTGACCTTTCCATTTGTGGTATTAAGGCGTGTTTCCGCAGAGGGTTCTGCTCCAAATGCTGGGTCAGCCCGTATCTCACCCAAGGCTGCAGGCCGAGGTGGAGTCCCTCCGCGTGGCGCTGGACCTGGCTCGGGTCGGCCGAGAGGCGTCGTCGGAGCATGCCCACCAACTCCGTCGCAAGGTCAAGGGACCAAGGTCGCTCAGGACAAGGCCTTGGCGGCGCGAGAGGACGCCCGGGCTGCTCGAGCACAGGAGGAAGTTGAAGTCAATTGCCTTGTCCAGAGCTCAATCAGCGGGCCGAGCGAGCGGAGGTGGAGGCGAAGAAGGCGGCGGAGCAGCATGCCGCCGTCGAGGCAAAGCTCGTAGTCGCGGAGGACGAGGTTGTGAAGCTCATCGCGGAGCTAAAGGACCTACGTTTGTCCTCCGACGAGAACAAGGCCCGCGCGCGGCAGAAGGTGGAGGATGCGCAGACCGTCACCAGCATCGCCATGGAGGAGCGCGACGTTATATGTCTTCATAGATCATGTTTCTTAAGTGTCGACGTGCGGTTGGCCGCTTTTCTTCGTTTTGTCTTGCAGCCGCGACTCGCACTCTTCGAGACGTGATGGCGGCCGTACTTCGCATGTTCCAGGCCATCTTTGTCGGGGTGCGTGATGCCCATGTCTCGGCGGATTACGCCGGGTTCGTGATGGGGTACCTCCCCAGACTGATCGCCGCCGCGCTGACCGGCGCCCTTCAAGATGGGGCGACGCTGGCCTTGGCGCAGGTGGCGTCACACTACCCGGGGGTCGACCTCGCGCGTGTCTCCAAGGGCTTCGCTGCTGACACCTCGGAGGCGGAGATCATGCACCTGACGGAGGATGTGCGGCCCCGGGCAGCGGACCTCTGCACCACCTTCGAGTCGGCTAACTTCGTGTGGGAAAGGTTCGGCTCGATGCCGACCCGACATCGGGATCCTCCGCTGCCACCCCAGAATTCGTAGATTTAGGTATTCTTTTTTGTTTTCCCTGTAATAACTTTTTTGATGTACTCGGACATCTTTTTGTCAAATATTGGTAATAAATTCTGATCTAACCCTTGCTCGTGCCATGTAATTTTCTTTGCAACTTCGCATTTTTCGTCATCCATTGGACGTTGATCGAGCGACTGGGTCGGGTATAGCCCGTAGGGTTGAGTGTCAGACTCAATGCAGCCGTAGGGCATCACTAACCCGGGTCATCAATCATTAGCCACGAGGAAAGACTCAAACACTAGCACTTTAAAATTTACTTCGCATGTTCAAGGGTCACCCGAGCGCTTGACGCGGGTCGGGAAACAAAACCTCCCAAAAAACGAGGCCAGGGAGTTTCTGGACACCTTTGACATTCTTGACGGGGCTGAGATTCAGGATCGTGGCTATCTTCTCGAGATTGGCTTTGATGCCACGCTCGGAGATGACGAACCCAAGCAGCTTGCCGGAGGGAACGCCGAAGATGCGCTTTTCGGAGTTGAGCTTGACGCGATACCGTCGGAGGTTGGCAAAGGTTTCCTCAAGGTTGGTGTTGAAGTTGTTGGTCTTCCGGATCTTTCTAACGATATCATCGACGTAGACTTCAAGGTTCCGATCCAGTTGGTCGTAGAAGCATTTCTGCATGCAGCACTGATAGGTCGCGCCGGCATTCCTAGGCCCGAATAGCATTGTGACTGTAGCAGAAAGAGCCGAACGGGGTAATGAAGGACGTGGCGGGCTAGTCGGAACCTCGCATAGAAATCCGATGGTACCCAGAGTACACATCAAGAAAACTAAGGGTTTCGCAGCCGGCGGTGGAATCAACTACCTGATCTATGCACGGCAAAGGAAACGGATCCTTTGGGCATGCCTTGTTGAGACTAGTGTAATCAACGAACATCCTCCACTTTTCATTCTTTTTCATGACCATTACAAGGTTGGCTAGCCACTCGGGGTAGTAGATCTCATGAATGAACTTAGCATCGAGCAGCTTAGTAATTTCTTCCTCTATGGCCTTCTTCTTCTCATCATTGAAGTGTCAAAGTCGTTGCTGTACGGGTCGGGATCTAGGTTTGATGTTGAGGGATTGCTCAGCGACCTCCTTTGGGATGCCAGGCATGTCGCAAGGTGCCCAGACGAAGACGTCTCGATTCTAGAGGAGGAAGTCGACGAGCGCGCTTTCCTATTTGTCAGAGAGCGCTGTTCTGACCCTGGCCTTCTTGGCAAGGCCCGATGGGTCGAGAATGTTCTCCTTGAAGTCACTGTCTGGTTTGAAGGACGTAGAGGTTGACGGCTTGGAGTCAAGGGTTGGGGTCGGGGTCGACTCTTTTGTCTTGTGGATCTCTTCCTGCTCGGTCGACCTCGAGAGAGCGAGGCCAGCTCAAAACTTTTTTGCTCACAGGCGAGGGCCTGCTTGATGTGTGATGCTACAGTGATGACGCTTTGGGTCCCGACATCTTTAGCTTGAGTTAGACGTAGTTGGGGATGGCCATAAACTTGGTGTAGCAGGGTCGGCCAAGGATGGCGTGATAGGTTCTGGCGAATTCGACCACCTCGAAGGTGAGCATCTCGGTCCTGAAGTTTGCTGCGGTTGTCGAAGTTGATTGGAAGGTCAATCTGACCCATGGGAATGACGCAGTCCCCTAGATCATCCCGTGGAACGGAGCGTGACTCGACCGGAGGTCCGACCGTAAAATCTTCATGGCGTTGAAGGTATCGATGTAGAGGATGTTCAGTGCACTGCCGCCGTCCATGAAGACTTTGGTGAGGCGGGTGCTACCGACGATGGGGTCGAGCACCAAAGAAAGACGCCCCGGCTGAGGCACTCGGTCGAGGTGGTCTGATCTGTCGAAGGTAATGGGCACCTTTGACCACTGTAGGTAGGATGGAATGGCGGGATCGGCGATGTTGACCTCTCTCCATAACAGCTTCTGGGGATGTCGAGGCTCGTAAGCCCACGGCCCACAAAAGATCATGAGACAACCCTCAGGCTCGGGAAAGGTGGGGTCGGCGTTCTCCTCGGCACCCTTTTTCGGGGTCGAGACATTGAGGTTGGCGTGGTTGGGTCCGAAGGTGGCCCTTCAGGAAATACTGCATCAGGCGGCAATCCTTGTAGAAGTGCTGGACCGGAGTGGAGTGGTTCGGACATGGCTTGTCAAGATGTTTCTTGAAGTAGTTGCCGTGCTTAGGTGGAGCCTTGGCTTGGGTTTGGGGTCGTTGTTCGGTGATGCCCACATACTCGTCGTTGTGCTGCCGGCCGTTCTTAGGTTTTTTGCTGCTTGAGCTACTGCTAGCCCGATCGTCCCGACAGTCAGAACGCCGATCGTAGCGATGATCAGATTTGCGGTCGGACTTGGACTTCTCCTTGTCCTTGTCTCGGCCTCGGTCGAAGTTGGCTTGGACAGCCTCCTTCTCGGTGACGAAAATGGTGGCGATGTCGAGTAGTGCGTGGGCCGTTCGAGGGTTTTTGCACCCGAGCTTGTGGATGAGGGCCTTAGAAGTCGTGCTACAGGTGAAGGCGTTGATGACATCGGCGTCGCTTACGTTGAGTAGCTCGTTTCGCTTGCGCGAGAAGCGCTGGATGTAGTCACAAAGCGATTCACCGGGTTGTTGCTAGCAATTCTTCAGATCCCAGGAGTTCCCCGGATGCGTGTAGGTCCCCTGAAAGTTACCGACGAAGACTCGGCGAAGGTCGGACCATTCGCGGATTCAATCGGCCGAAAGATGCTCAAGCCACCCGCTAGCCGAGTCGGTCAGGAAGAGTCGCAGGTACAGAATGGCAAATAGGTCGTTCGCCCTACCAGCCCGAAAGGCAAGGCAGTAATCTTCGAGCCAAGTGGTCAGATTCGACTCACCGGTGTACTTGGTGATGTTGGTGGGCGCATGGAAACGGTTCGCGAACTATGCGCATCGGATGGCGCGTCTGAAGGCTCGAGGCCCGACCCCATCGGGGCTGGGGCTCCGAGAGTAGCTGTGGCTGCGTTGGCGGTCGTGGTAATCGGGAGTTTGTTCCCGATGATGGCATTCGGAGTACCCAGGAGTTCATTCCCGGTGTGACTCGGCATGGAAGTCGGTTCTGGCCTCTTGTCGAGCATCAAAAGTGTGACAAACGTCGTGGTCGGGGCCGAGATGCCATCGGATGGAGGCGGGAGGAGGATTTGACTGATCTGCCCTGCCGCCCGGTCGCTGGCTGCTACAAACCTTAGGCGGCGGAGGTGGAGGCACCCCGGTCCCATGTTGCTGGAGCGTAGCGTCTAGGAAGGCGCGAAGACGATCATGGGTCTCAACGACCATGGGATGTACTGGAGTTACGGATTTGTGGAGAATTTTCACGGCTGCCGCCACATTGTTGATCGCACAGTCGAAGGTAGGCGTGTCCGCCGCCATGATGCTGGTCGCTCGATGTCCTGGCAAAGTGTCGCCAGCAGGTCTTGTGCCGAGGGGAGTACCTCCAGCTCTCGTACCGTGAAGCATGAAACACTCACGCGTCGGGTCATGACCCAGTGCGGTGTGGGTCCAACGACGCCGGGCCATGCGCGTGGCACGCGGCACCCGAAGACGGAGTTCACCGTCGAAGTTGGCGATGAAGTCCAAGCTCCCAAGCAGAAGGCCTGGCAGACGGTAAAGACGAGGACGCGCCACGACCGACCGTCTGGAGTGAAGGCGATCGTGAAGCTCCGAAAGCACAGGCGAGAGACCGAAGACTCACCCATCACAGCGAAGATCGAATCCATCGATGATGAAGTGAGGCACACCACGAGAGCCCCCTTCCTGACGCACCAACTGTCAGTGTTCTGTACACCGGCACGATATGAATTTATACGATCGAAGAGGGTACGGTGCGCTTCTTCCTGATCGATGTGGCCTAATCAACGATGAACTCAAAAATGTAATCTGGTTCGGGCCACTGTTAAGTGTAATACCCTACGTTCAGAGGTCGGAAGCAATGAACTCACGTATCATCGGATGGATTACAATGGCAGAAGGGCTCTTGCACGACCAGAGTCCCTAGCACATCTATGTTGGTGTGTATCGAACTGCTTAATCTCTTAATCTCGTCGTACGGGGGTCCCCGACGGGCCTTTATATAGAGGCCGGATCGGGGATACAAAGTTGGGTAAGACGGGCGGCTCTCTGACGGGTGGGGCTGTAGCTAAACTTGGCTCCCACAGAACTGGACTTCCTCTGACAAGTAGGGCCGCAGCCAAACTTGGACCCCACTGAAACGAGCTTCCTCTGACGAGTGGAGCCACCGGCATCTTCGAAAATAATCCTCTGGCGATTACCAGGCGCCTGACGGTCTTTTGGTGCCCACTATCGTCGCCAGCGTCCTTCACCTGTCCCATGTTCAGCGCCGAGGAGGACAAAGGTTGCTTTACCGTTTGCTTTACCTCCCTGCCTCCTTTGTACAGTTGTTAGGAATCTCTGTACTGGCAGGGGCCTTGTCGCGAGTTTGTCACCTGACCCTTGGGTCGGAAATTAAGTCAGTTACTTGGCCATTCGACGGCCAAGCCTTGTCGTTACGTAGCCCCATACCCATGGAGGTCGGGGCGGCTTTCGTCCTTGGACGCGCCCGACCCTCTGGGTTGAGCTTAGCGAAAACTTGCAAGAATCTTTCTCTTGGCCCTAGAGGAACGTGGGTTGATTGTCGTAGATGGGCCACACAACGAAGTTAGACCGTCGCGTAACCCCGGACCGTAGGTACCCGGGTGTACGACCCCAACAGTATCCACAGCAGGCGTTGAGACGGCACATAGAGGATGGGGTGCGACCGGCACGACATGATGATCGGCTATGGCTTCGTCGCCGACGATTGCCATTGCATCGCGGCTCTAGCAGCGGAGCCCACCGTGGCTTCGTCCACCGGGTTGTTGGATTAAGGTCGGAGATGCTCAAAGAGCAAGAACGCGGCGTCGGCAGCCTCCAACGACGGCAACACTTCCATGTACGCAGTGGTCTTCCAAAATAGCGGGTTCTTCACCTGCATTTTGAACAGGGGAGGACATAGTCATCAACGGACTGGGTGAGCGGCAGTGGAGGAGGAAGAGGTGCGTCGAGTTGAGGAAGGGTGCAGATTGGGTCGACAGAGCAACGGATGGGGGCGGTGTAGCATTGAGAGGGAAGGAAAATGGTTCCGCACCATTACCAAATTGGATAAAACACTGGATAAAGCAGAAGCTTGGTGCTCTAAATATAAAGCACCAATTAAAGGAAAAATTTACAGGATCTTTGAAAATTTTAAATTAATTACCACTCTGTTTTACTGCATCTGCCGGAATAATGTGATGCTTTATATTCCTAGATTTTAAAGCACCTACTATGGATGCTCTTGACAATGTATACGGATCCAAGCCATGAAGATCCTTCGTTCGAAAAGCTGGCAGCTATCCTTTGGCTCGGTGCACGCGAGTGCGTGACTTGCTGGCAACACCTGATCACATATTCTGTATTTGGGTAGCCAATGAGCAGCAGTGTCTTTTGCTCACCCTCAATCATCTGACATGGACGACCGTGTACACGCAGCAAGGGCTGTGGACATACGAAACGGAACAAATTTCCAGGACATATAACAAAACTAATTGTTTACGTAGGCATATGAGATAAAACTCTAGCTAGTACCTCGCTTATCATGTCGTACTAAAAAAAGTGTTCAATATTAAAGATGTTTGTTTGGTGTTAACTTTATCGTCTTCTTGATGGTTGTCTGAACTGTATGGTCATTGGTCTCGATGATTCCTGTTGTCTGATCACGAGTTCATGCAGTGGCGAATGGCGATGTGCTGTTCAGTAAAGATGTCTGTTTGATGTTAACTTTATCGTCTTCTTGATTCTTTTTTTGCGACAGATTTGTCGTCTAGCTTCTTGATGATTGTCTGAGCTGTATGATCATTGGTCCCCGATGATTCCTGTTCTCTGATCAGGAGTTCATGCAGTGGCGAATGGCGACGGGCTGTTCAGCGCATCTAGCTGCAGGGGCCGCACATGCAGGAGTACGACGAAGGCAGCTTCCCAGAACGGAACGGATAAGAGGAAGAGTCTCCGGCACCACCAGTGCTCTACTGCTCTGCTTGCACCAGCAGCCGCCTTTTAGCCATCCGTCTCCGTCGTCTTCCCGTTCGTGGTGCGTTGCATCTGACCAATCCGGCGGGCAGCTGGCAGCCGTGCGTGCGACCAATTCTGGCAGCAGCAGCCCACGAGGCCGGACTCACCCCACTTACGTGTTTGCTACCACGTCTCTTCTCTTCCAATGTAAAAGCACTTTTCCTTTTCTACAACCTCCGATTCCCATCACTGATACAAGGTACCGGTGGTTTGCTAGGAGCCTACGAGCTATTCCGCGAAGGACTTCGTTTAAATTGTTTCAATTTTTCCGATGACTTCTTGAAAAATCTAGAAGCTGAAACAAATGCATTTCCCAAAAACTCAGCATTTTGAATGCTGAAAGACTGCTTTCATGGAAATTTACAAAAAGCTAAAAATCTTGCTTGTAATTGTTTTTCTAGCACATGGTGTTCAAAGAAACTAAATATATATTAGAAAACCCAACATCAAAATATCATCAACCAACTTTTCAACTAGCTGCTAACCAAATTTTAAAAAATATTAAAAGATCCAGCCCAAACAATCAAACCCTAACTTGGGCTCTGTTGTACTTTTTGTTTTTCAGCTCACTTTCCTAGCTAAAAAGTTGAATAAAAAAAAATAGGCTTTTTAAAATGCCAAAATGTCAGTTTTCAATTAAATAAACTGAAAGCATAAAACCCACCGCCAGATTTGCTTTTGTCTTTTAGCATTCAAAGAAGATATAAAAAAAATATTACAAAAGCCAATAGACCAAATGCTAAGAGTCTAGGGGGGCTTTTTTCCTTCTAAAAACTCAAAAGATAATGACAAGAAAATTAATTTGATGAGTTGCCGGGATCGATTGCCTTGTTTGATTTGAATTTTTTAGCACGTACCTATTGAAACGTAGTGGTTGGCACTGGCATTAAGAAGCTTCTAAGCTTATCTATCATGCCGATTAATTATCTGCA
>BCLG01001505.1:31465-53595 GCA_001602295.1 Zoysia matrella | reverse complement strand
GAAATGGTATTAAATTTTTTTTTTGGTCTGTTTCTTGTATGCTTCTATGATACAATGCAGAGTTGTTCCTATTAAATGTTCAGTACTATGGAATTTCAAGTCCCTCTGAAAATCAAATCTTTTTGGCGTGATGGCATTGTGCTCTAAAGCATAAAACTCAAATTTTTATAGGTGTTTTTGCCCTCTTTTAGGTTATTTTTGATAAATAGAAATAATATGGTAACTAATGAAGTTAAATCTAAGACTATTTTTTAGAAATAATTTTTAATTACCATATTGGGTTTGTTGTTGGTCGCAATTGCAAGAGGAAAAATACAGACCGAATCTGAAATTTTATTGTGAACTCTGTGGTTATATGGAAGTTTTTATTATCTATAGTTTGGTTGGAAGTTCGACACTAGATTAGTCTTCATTTTAATGTTTTTTGTGTTGAACCTGCTACCTAAGTGGGCCTTTTGAGTGTGTAGTGCGAGACATCTTCTCGTCCGTTTGACCCTCATTTCTTGTTTAGGCCATATTTCCTTCTTTGCAGAAGACTTTTATGTGCATATATTTCTAGAAAGAAGATTTTAAAATAGATTTAAATGATTGTGGACCGTCGAATATTTATATTGATCTCGAGACTTAATTTGCTCTTTTACTTTCTAGAGTTAAACTTCTCCAATAATTATTAATTATTGTATCATTCAATTTAGAAAGTAATTAGTTAGTTTTAGCAAATAATGTAATCAGGAACGTGTTGTCGGCTGATATTAATTTTTTTTATATATTTACAAATCAACAGTTGAGATCTAGTTCATGTCTCACCTCATAAGAGCTGTATCAACATTGATTGTTTAGACTCAAAATAAATCCTTAATTAATTAGAAGCATGATTACTTCCTTCTTTTTTTATTTACTGACATTCAAACATGATCATCAATTTATTTTTTTAGCTCAGTTCTTATGTCTGAAGCGTCAGCGATTCCAAACCGGAGGTAGTACATCATTTTACCATCAAGGTGAATCAGCACCACTTAATCTACTTTAAAAGGCTTTTCTAGAAGTACGTGATCTCAACTTTATTTTTCAAAAACACAATTTTCCTCTCCACTGGGAACCCGTTACTGTCACCTTGATTTGTCAGTCAGGGATAGCCGGACGACGCCGGCTGTGTGCGTGCGACGAGCTGTTTCTCGCTTCCGCAGAAAAGATTGGGTGGGCTGGACCAAGCTCGCCGCACAGATGCTTTCATTACTTCGCTGTCTACTCACTCCGTATTGTCGGTGACTTTTAAATTTAATTTTAACCATTCATCTTATTCAAAAGAATTTACTTGAATATATAAAATTTTAAGTTGTGACTCAAATAATTTTAATAATAAATTAAATTATATCAAAATATCTAATATTTATTAATTTTTTTTGAATAAAACGAATGATCAAAAGTTAAATTTAAAAGTCAGCGGCGACATCAATTAAAGAATGAAGGAAGTATGTGCCTATATTTCTAGAAATAAGATTTTAAATATACCTAAATGATTATGAACTGTCCATTTAGATTGATCTCGAATCTTAAATTATTCTATTACCTCTTAGAATTAAAACTTCTCTAGTAATTATTAATTACCACTCCCTCGGGTTTTAAATTATTGACACCGTTTGATTTCTAACATCAATTTTGATCATTCGTTTTATTAAAAATTTTATTATAGTGTGTAAAATATATTAGTTATGATTTAAATTTCACTAATAATAAATCAAATAATAATAAAATTTTACACATTTGAACAATTTTTTTGAATAAGACGAATGATCAAAGTTGATGTTAGAAGTCAACGGTGTCAATATTTTAAAACCAGAGGTAGTATATCATTCAATTTGAAAAATAATCAGAAACTTTTGGTGAGTTTTTTATATTTACTGTAATCAATGACTGAAACTAAATTTGTCTTACCTCTTAAAAGATATTCCATGTTAAAAAGACTCGTCTAGAAGTGTGTGACTGAAACAGTACTTTCAAAATCACTTTTCCCCTCTCCATCAGTGATCCCGTTATTGTCAGTCAGGGACAGCCTGTAACGGCCAGGTTTTTTTTATCTTTCGATAAGTCCTGATTTTTTGTGAAAGTCAAAGAAAATTTATTAGAATAAAATCCTCCAAAGAGATCCATCGGCACACAGACCGGAAACATCTCAGAGCAAAAAGACCACTATCGAGAAATCCATCGAATGCAGCAAAAGAAGCATCATTTTGGCAGCGGTAGCGAACCCCCTTCACACAGGCTAGCTTGAACGCAGGAGCTGACTTCACGGTCCGTCGAAGACGTAGTCAAAGTCGAAGCTGAGAGTATCAATTGAAAACAACAAATTAAAAAGCCGTGAGTACGAATACTCAGCAAACCGCGTACTACCTATCAACAATGTATGCATGCAAATAGTTTTAAAGATAAAGGCTGGCTCAAGTGCTAAATACAAGTTTAAAGCATTTTATTAATTTTAAAGATGCAAAAAAGGTTTATTTTAAAACTGTCAAATTTTAGTATCTTGCCTCGCAGAGATCTCCGTTATCCTGAACGAGAGTTCATTTTAAATGTCGGTGTAATCTCCACACCCGGCCACAGCTCAAAGCCCAGAATCCAAAACATTTTGAAATAGAAAAGGAGAAAGAAAAACAAAACTACTCAACGAGGAGCACAACTCAGGGGGTGTCCTAAAAAAGACATGTCAATGCGCATTGACTGTAACTCTGCAGAGTTTATGCACCTGGACTCACGAGAAGTGTCATCGGAAACTACCGTCATAGTATCGACGAACACACAAGACCCGTCCACAGGCTTTAACTGCCATCATTCGTCCTCCAAGATAGGGATCTCAAGTGCGTATGCAATCGGATCCGAAAGCTATAAAGAGCTTACCACTGATTAGCTAGGTATCTCGATCTTATGTGGAGAGTCATAACTCTACACCATACTAACACAATACCGCCAACCCATGGGTAAACATCCAGTTCTGGCAAGCTTCAAGATCAAGCCATTGCCCATAGAAGGTAACGTGGTGTGCATGGTTGTCAACTGAGCGTACAAGGCTTGAAGGACTCGGTTCTTAAATGCCGAGGCAGGCACTATCTCCAATCTTAACGCTAACAACCAACAAGTCTCACGAAAAGATCCTAGCCCAGATCTACCCGTTGTACCTGCCACAGGTACGCCCACAGAGACTTTTCAAAAGTCCCTCAGCTCCTCGTACTCTATTCTGCCCCTACTAAATAGTTATGCATAATTATTTGCAAAACTCACATATTTGAATCACAGTTCAAAATCATTTAACACAAATTCTATTTTTATAGTGATAGGTAGAGATAAAAATAAATGCGACTAAGCTTAGCTAAGCATAAAAATAAAACAATTATTCTAAAGCAATACTAAGACTCATATTTGTGTAACAATAAATAGGCATGGCTTAGGAATGTTAATAGCATATTTTAAAATAATTGGCATGCAAATTAGGTTTGCAAACAAAATATGCAGTTAAAATACTAGGTACAAAAGTGATCAAGGAACGCGGCTTGCCTGACGGCTCGGGATTGTAGTCAGGATCCAGGTCGTCGAACTGAGCGGGCTTACGGTACTCCTCCTCGGGATCACCAGCTAAACACAACACGAACAGGGGTCAAACACTATGTACGAGACGATTAAATTCGGTAATTAAATCTAAATTTAATGACTAGACTAAACATGCTCAAAACGTTCCCTGAAAAATTCTACACGACATCCTCGACGAGACAAATTAACAGAACAATTTTAGGAATCTTCTGAGAACAAACGGAGTTTTCCAAAAATCCTAGAACATCTAGACCACGAGGAACTAGATTAACCTCAAATCAATTGACCGCAAATAAATTAACAACTAATTCATCAATCAATCGGAGAGAAAAAAGGAATTTGAGAGAGGGGAATTTTCTCATCACAGATCTGGAAATCAAAGATCAGATGGTGCTAGAAACGGAGACGGAAATCGGCACTTGCACTAGAAATTGGAGAGGGAAAACCGGAGCCGTACTGGAGTCGGTGCAGACACGGCGACCGAGTCAGCGTAGGGACGGGGAGGATCCAGCCGGCGCGGATGACGCGTGGACGGGCGTAGGCGACGGTCACGGTGACGGGTCGGGCGAACGGGGTCAACAGCGCGGAGCCTCGGGCATGGACGGGGACGGCGTCACGCGGGAACAGCTCTGGCAACGCGGCTTCAGGAACAGCGCAGAGATGGGGCGCGGGAGCGGGCGCGAGTCAACGGAGTCGGCGATGCGGGTTGAAGCGGTGAGCGTGCAGGTCGGAGACGGTACTGGAGCGTGACGGCGACAGGCGCGCGGGATTCGGAGCGGAGTCGGCGACGTGCGGCGCCACACGGGAAACAGAGGTGGTGCAGGGGCGGCAACGCGTGGAGCGGAGTCGGCAACGAGGTCGCGCGCAGAAAATCAGAGGCGACGCAGGAGCGGTTCTGGAAACTTGGGGAGGGAAAGAGGAAAATGGGGAGGTGTGGTGGGAGAGGATAAGGATGTGGGGGATTTGTATAAAAGTCCACGGGCCAAAATATTTTGGTGCCAGAAAAATTAAAAAGGAAATTTCAGAATCGCACAGAATTAATTTCGAGACAATTTGGCACTTGGATTAATTGAAAAATATGGAATGTTACAGACTCCCTCCCCCTTACAGGATCTTGTCCTCGAGATCAAGAAGCGGACTCGAACAGGTAGGGAAACTCCTTCCTCAGACTCTCTTCCTTTTCTCAGATAGCCTCTCACTCGGTGTGGTTGCTCTATTGGACCTTGAGAAACTTGATCTTGGACCTCCTCGTCTCTTTGAATGCCTCATCAAAAATCTTCACAGGGTCTTCAGATACTCGAGCGTATACTAAATATCCAAAGCATCAGGGACAACTTACTCCTCCGGCACTCGAAGATACTTCTTCAAGTGAGAGACGTGAAACACATGATGCACAACCGCCAGCTCGGATGGCAAGTCCAACTTGTAAGTAAGCTCACCGATCTTTCTGAGAATCTAGAAAGGACTAACAAATCTCGGAGCCAACTTCCCTTGGATATGAAAGCGACGCGTGCCACGAAGAGGTGACACCTTGAGATACACCTAATCATCAACCTCGAAAGAAAGGGGCTCCTTCTCTTATCCGCATAACTCTTCTGACAGCTCTGAGCAACTCAGAGATGTTCTCTGATCTTCTCAACCTTCTCTTCTGCAGCTTTGATAGAGTCAAGACCAAAGAAAGACCTCTCACCAACCTCTGACCACATGAGAGGGATACGGCATCTCCTACCATACAAAGCCTCAAAAGGTGACATCTCCAAGCTGGCCTGAAAGCTATTGTTGTAAGAGAACTCCGCAAAAGAAAGACTGTCCTCTCAGCTCTGTCCATAGGTGATCACACAAGCCCTCAACATATCCTCCAGAATCTGGTTCACACACTCTATCTGACCATCTGTCTAAGGATGATAAGCTGAACCGTATACCAGGTGTATACCCATAGCCTCATGCAAGCTCCTCCAGAATCTCGTGGTAAACTGAGGCCCGCGATCTGACAGAATGCTCCTCGGCGCGCCATGCAACCTCACGATGTGATCAATGTACAACTTGGCCAACTAATCAACTGAGTACCTCTCGTTCACAGGGATGAAATGAGTAGTCTTTGTCAAATGATCCACCACCACCAAGATAGCATTATGATGACGAGACGTTATCGACAAACCTGTGATGAAATACATACTGATGTCATCTCACTTCCAAGAAGGGATCGACAACGGCTTTAGCAATCCAGCCGGTCTTTGGTGCTTAGCCTTAACTCGCCAGCAAACATCATACAAGGCAACATACTCAGCAATGTCTGCCTTCATGCCAACCCCCCAGAAACGAGTCCTTAGATCCTCAAACATCTTGGTGCAGCCTGGATGAATAGAAAACCTCAAATCATAAGCCTCTCTCAGAATAGCATCCCGCAACTCTGGTACTCTCGAAACACAGATACAGTCTCCAAACCACAAAGCTCCCTGCTGATCCACACGAAAACCCGATGCCTTGCCTTTCCTCATCTTCTTCAAGATCGATTGAATCTCGCAATTACGCTTCTGAGCTGACTTCATCTCTTCAATCAACAATAGCAGCAACTTGAGCTCGTGCAAGACACCCTGAGGAACAATCTCAACTCTCAAACTGGTCAGATCTGCAAGAATCTTCGACTGCCCAGACATCAAAGAAGAACAATAAGCCTTGCGACTCAAAGCATCGGCTACCACATTGGCTTTACCTGAGTGATAGTTGATGCTAAGATTGTAATCTTTAATCAACTCAAGCCACCTTCTCTGCCTCATGTTCAACTCTTCCTGGATAAAGATATACTTGAGACTCTTGTGGTCGGTGTAGATCTCACATCTATTGCCGATCATAGTGCCTTCAAATCTTCAAAGCATGGACAACAGCCACCAACTCCAGATCATGCGTCAGATAGTTCAACTCATGCTTCTTCAACTGCCTCGAAGCATAGCAAACCACCTTCTTGTTCTGCATCAGCACACAACCTAAACCCTGACGAGAAGCATCACAAAAGACATGGAAATCTTGGTGAATATCCGACAAGGTCAAAACAGGTGCAGATGTCAACCTCATCTTCAGCTCCTGAAAACTCCTGTCACAAGCATCTGACCAAACAAACGGCACTCCCAACTGAGTCAACTCGGTCATAGGCTTAGCAATCCTGTAGAAGTTTTCAATTAATCGGCGATAGTAACCCGCCAATCTAAGAAAACTCCTCAGCTCAGAGATTGACCTCGGAGACTCCCACTCCACAACAGCCTTGACCTTCTCGGAATCAACGGCAACTCCCTCAGCTCTAACAACATGACCCAAAAAGCAACTTTCTCAAGCCAAAACTTGCACTTGCTGAACTTAGCATACAACTGATGAGACTTCAACTTCCCAAGCACAACTCTCAGATGTTGCTCATGCTCTTTCACTGATTTGGAGTAGACAAGGATATCATCAATGAAAACCACCACGAACTTATCCAACTCAGCCATGAACACCTTGTTCATCATGTTTATGAAGTAACCACAAGCATTAGTGAGTCCAAAAGAAACGACCAGGAACTCATAAGACCCATACCTCATCACGAACGAAGTCTTCAGAATGTCAGAAGGACAAATCTTCATCTGATGATACCCCGATCTCAAATCAATCGAGGAAAAGAACTTCACACCCTTCAACTGATCAAACAAATCATCGATCCTCGGCAAAAGGTACTTGTTCTTTATTGTCACCTCATTCAAAGAACGGTAGTCAACGCATACGCGCATTGACCCTTTTTTTTTCCTCACAAAAAGCACTGGGGCTCCCCACGGATAAGCACTCGGCCGAATGAACCCTTTACTCAAGAGCTCATCGATGTGCTCCTTAAGTAAAGCAAGCTCATCGAAAGAGATCCAGTACGGCCGCTTGGCAATCGGTACGGTACCAGAAAGTAGATCGATCACAAACTCAACATCTCGATCCGAGAGGTGTCCTGGCAACTCATCTGGAAACACCGCCGGAAATTCACAAACAACTGGAATCTGCTCCAAAGACAACTCCTGCAAGCTGAAGGTGGAATTTTAGACGCTCTAGGGGCGCACACCACTCGAACACCGTGATGGTTAACCAACGACACCACCCTCTCAGCACAAGTGATGACTCTCTTGAGCCTCGCCAGCCAATCCATCCCCAAGATGACATCAATGTCACACGAGGGAAGGGCGATGAGATCGGCTAGAAAGACCACACCCTCAATCAATATCTGAACACCTCTACACTCAACACGATTCTTATATACTCCAAGAGGTGAAATGGTAAGTGTAGGTATAGCTAAGAGTAAGGTAGGGAGACTATGTGCCGTCGCAAACGCCGATGACACAAACGAGTAAGTAGCCCCTGAATCGAACAAAACCGTCGCTGAGAGTGAACCAAAAACTCACCGACAACGACTTCAGGTGCCTCCTGAGCCTCCTTCATAGAGATGTGGTTCAGACAGCTGCACATGATGCTTGGCTGAGCAGCACCACGGCCCGCTGAACGCACTCCTCGACCTCCAGACTGGTGCGGTGGCCTAGCGAGAGTGGCACCTCTCCCAGGACCCTGCTGCTGACGCCTCGGGCACTGAAACGCCTTGTGACCCTCTGGCCACACTCGAAACAGCGAACCGAGGGCTAATCTGCTGTTGAAGGGAAAGCGGACTGCTGCTGCTGGAAAGCACCTCCCTGACTCTGAGAACCCTACCGCTGAACTGAAACTGAAGCAGGAGCAGTGGACCGGGCGAAGGTGGGCTGTCCCGATCCTGCTGAAATGATCCGCTGAAGCGCTGACGCTGAGAAGCCTCACGACTGCTTCCCTGACCAGCTGTCCTCCTCTTTGCATCTCTAGACCGATCAAGCTTCTGAAGCGACACCTTCAAAGCCACAGGCACCTGTCAATAAGCTCATGAAGGCTACTCTAAACACCACCATCCAGGTACGGAAGCATGTCAAGACGCAAGCCCTTTTGGAACCAGTATATCTTGCGGCGCTCGGTCGAAACCTTCTCTGGTGCAAAGCGGCTGAGCGGGATAAAACGGTTGGCGTACTCTGTGACAGACATACCTCCCTGACGAAGGTTACGCAACTCCTCCGCCTTCGCCTCTATGGCTCCCTCAGAGATGTGAAAACTACGAAAAGCGGTGGCGAAGTCGTCCCAAGTGAACTGCTCTAGGTCGTCAAGAGTGGCGTAAAGAGTGTCCCACCAAGCACCAGCTGCACCTGTCAACTGGTAAGTCGCCAAACGAACAACTTTTTGATCGTCACACTGAATCAGGTCAAGCTTCTTCTCAATATCCCTGAGCCAATCATCAGCATTCAGAAGGTCAACTGCATGGTCGAAAGTGAGTGGGCGCGTGCTCAGGAACATAGCCATACGAGAACTGGCTGGCTGGTGGTACTGTGCTGCGTCAAGAGTAGGAGCACGTCTACGAGGCTGCTGCTGTGACTGCTCAACAATCCGCTCAAGCAGAAGCGTCTGTCGGGCCATCACCTCCGCCAGGTTCGAAGCAGCTGGAAGCTCCTGACTAGGCGCGGCAACACTGGCAGGCTCAACTCCAGGGTCCATGGCAACTCCTCTGCCACGTACTCCAGCCTGAGGGACTGGTACTCCAGTATGGGCATGCCCACGGCCACGCCCTCGACCAACGCCAGGCGCGTCAGCCGCAGGTGGCACTGGTACACGGCCTCCAGCATCGTAACCACGACCTCTGGGGGCAACACCGCGACCACGCCCAGCGAGTGACGGTACCTCAGGGTCCTCCAGAGCGGCCTCCTCAAAACGAGCCTGAAGGCGTCTAGACCTCCTCGAAGCCATCTGTTGTAGGAAAATATTTTTGATTAGAAAGATAGCATCAACAGAAACAAAAATTATTGAAAAAAGACAGAAGATCAGCAGATCAAGACAAGAAAAACCAGACAAGCACAATTCCAAGCGAACAAGACTTCTATGAAGCAAACGACGAGATTTAAGAAAACAACTTTCACGATTAAGGTTTGATAGCGGATTCGGAAATCTAAAAATATTCTTTAGTTACGTTCAGTTTTATGGTTTCGCTTCTACGATCAAGTACGGCTCTGATACCACCTGTAACGACCAGGTTTTTCTTATCTTTCGATAAGTCTCGATCTTCTGTGATCATGCCAATCTCAGGAGGTTGGCAAGCACGACATCACAAGCGATCAATCAAAAAACCATAACAGAAGTATTAAACAACAAACGAGAATATAAATTAGCAAGTCAAAGCAAATTTATTAGAATAAAATCCTCCAAAGGGGTCCATCGGCATGTAGGCTAGAAACATCTCAGAGCAGAAAGACCACTATCGAGAAATCCATCGAATGCAGTAAAGGAAGCATCATCATGGCAGCGGTAGCGAACCCCCTACACACAGGCTAGCTTGAGCGCAAGACCTGACTTCACGGTCCGTCGAAGACGTAGTCTAAGTTGAAGCTGAGAGTATCATCTGAAAACAACAAATTAGAAAGCCATGAGTACGAATACTCAGCAAACCACGTACTACCTATCAACAATGTATGCATGCAAATGGTTTCAAGGGTAAAGGCTGGCTCAAGTGCTAAAAACAAGTTTAAAATATTTTTTATTTTAAAGATGAAAGAAAACTTTATTTTAAAACTAGTATCTTGCCCCGTAGGGATCTCTGTTATTCCGAACGAGAATTCATTTTAAATGCCGGTGTAATCTCCACACCCGACCACAGTTCAAAGACCAGAGTCCAAAACATTTTGAAATAGAAGAGGAGGAACAAAAACAAACCTACTCAATGAGGAGCACAACTCAAGGGGTGTCCTTCTAAAAAGGACGCAAAAATGCGCATTGACTGTAACTCTGTAGAGTTTATGCACCTGAACCCACGAGAAGTGTCATCGGGAACTACCATCGTAGTCTCGATGAACACACAAGACTCGTCCATAAGCTTTAACTTGTGTCATCCGTTCTCTAGGATAGGGATCCCAAGTGCCTATGCAATCGGGTCCTGAAGCTATGAAGAGCTTATCACTGATTAGATGGAGTATCTCGATCTCATGTGAGGAGTCATAGCTCTACACCGCACTAACACAACACCGCCAACTCACAGGTAAACATCCAGTCTCGACAAGCTTAAAGATCAAGCCATTGCCCATACAGGATAACGTGGTGTGCATGGTTGTCAACTGAGCGTACAAGGCTCGAAGGACTCGGTCTTTAATTGTTGAGGCAGGCACTCTCTCCAACCTTAACGTCAACAACCAACAAGTCTCATAGAAAAATCTAAGCCCAGATCTACCCAATGTACCTGCCACAGGTACGCCCACCGAGACTTTCCAAAAGTTCCTTAGCTCCTCGTACTCTATCCTGTCCCCACTAAATAGTTATGTATAATTATTTATAAAACTCACACATTTGAATCATAGTTCAAAATCATTTAACACAAATTCTATTTTTATAGTGGCAGGTGTGAGATAAAAATAAATGCGACTAAGCTTGGCTAAGCATAAAAATAAAACAATTATTCTAAAACAATCCTAGAGCTCATATTTGTGGAACAATAAATAGGCATGGTTTAGGAATGTTAATAGCATATTTTAAAACAACTGGCATGCAAATTAGGTTTGCAAATAAAACATGCAGTTAAAATACTGGGTATAAAAATGATCAAGAAACGCGACTTGCCTGGCAGCTCAGGATCATAGTTGGAATCCAAATTGTCGAACTGAGCGGGTTCGCGGTACTCCTCCTCAAGATCACCAGCTAAACACAACATGAACGAGATCAAACACTAGGTACGAGACAATTAAATTCATTAATTAAATCTAAATTTAATTACTAGGCTAAACATGCTCAAAATATTCCTCGAAAAATTTTACACGACATCCTCGACGAGATAAATTAACGGAACAATTTTGGGAAACAGAGTTCCTTAAAAATCCTAGAAGACCTAGATCACGAGGAACTAGATTAACTGCAAATCAATTAACCGCAAATAAATTAACAACTAATTCATCGATCCATCGGAGAAGAAAAAGGAATTTGAGAGAGGGGAATTTTCTCATCATAGATCTAGAAATCGGAGATCGGATCGCGTTGGAACGGAGACGGAAACCGGAACTTGCACTAGAAATTGGAGAGGGAAAACCGGAGCCGTACTGGAGTCGGTGACAGATGTGGCGACCGAGTTAGCGCAGGGACCGGGCGGATCCAGCCGGCGCAGACGACGCGTGGACAGGCGCAGGCGACGATCACGGCGACGGGTCGGGCGAACGGGGTCAACAACGCGGAGCCTTGGGCACGGACGGGGACGGCATCACGCGGGAACAGCTCTGGCGACGCGTCTTAAGAACAGCGCGGAGGCGGGGTGCGGGAGAGGGCGCGAGTCAACAGAGTTGGTGATGCGGGTTGAAGCGGTGAGCGAGCGGGTCGGAGACGGTACTGGAGCGTGACGGTGACAGGCGCGCCGGATTCGTAGTGGAGTCGGCGATGCGCGGCGCCACGAGGGAAATGGAGGCGGTGCAGGGGCAGTGACGCGTGGAGCGGAGTCGGCGACGAGGTCGCGTGCAGGAAATCGGAAGCGACGCAGGAGCGGTTCTAGAAACTTGGGGAGGGAAAGAGAAAAATGGAGAGGTGTGGTGGGAGAGGATAAGGATGAGAGAGATTTATAGGGGTGGAACAAAAATTAATTCCTGCCAAATAAAAGTCTACGGGCCAAAATATTCCAACGTCAGAAAAATTAAAAAAAATCAGTATCTCACGAAATTAATTTTGAGACAATTTGACACTTCTATTAATTCAAAAATCTGAAATGTTACAAAGCCGGACGACGCCGGCAGGGTTCCCGGTCCATCGTTGATCATCGCACTCCTCACTTCACCAAACAAGCCAAACCGAAGCCAATCTCTCTCTCTCTCTCTCTCTCTCTCTCTCTCTCTCTCTCTCTCAGCTGCCCACAGCTACTTAAACACACCACTGCCCGCTGCTCCTGGCATTCCTCTCCCCACTTGGCTGCCTCATCCACTCCACGGTGAGCCAACCCGAGGAACACATAGAGGCACAAATGGAGAGGATGATGATGAGGCTTATGCGGAAGCGGTCGCTCCTCCAGCAGGGCGGAGCCGCGCCGCTCGCCGGCGCCTCGTCATCCATGTTCTCCACCCAGCAGAAGCAAGTCGCCGCGGATCCCGGCGTCTTGCCGGGGATCAAGATCAGGGACTCGGCGTCCCAGGTAGAAACTAGAAACGACGACGCTGGTCTCCGTGTTCTTCATTTATTTTCAGCGAATCTTGACGCCATTGTTGCTGCGTGCTGTGTGTGCGACTGCGACGAGCTCTGTTTCTCGTTTTTGTTTTCATTTGGAGTGGTTATTACACAAGCACAGTCTTGGTGTCAATCATGAATTAGCTGTGATACCTGAGAGGCTAAAAGATTCACTTTGATTGATTGGATTCCATCTCCTTAGTTTATTGAGGATTCGTTCATTGACCTGTTTGTTTAATTTCTCCAGCTGATTGGGAGGACACCCATGGTGTACCTCAACAGAGTCACTGAGGGATGCGGCGCCCGCGTCGCGGCCAAGCTCGAGTTCTTGCAGCCGTCGTTCAGCGTCAAGGACAGGTGACCTATTTGATCATCGACTTTACTCTCTCTGTTTTTAAATTGATGTTGTCACTAATTTTTAACATTATTTTTTATCATTTATTTTATTTAAAAAATTAGTTTAAAAATATAAAATTTTATATTGTGATTCAAATAACTTTAATGACAAAATAAATTTTAGCAAAATACTCTCCTTATTACTAAATTGATATCGTCACCTTATTACTAAATTAATTTACTTAATCGTTAAATTTACATGAATCACAACTTATTACTTTTATATTTTAATTAATTTTTTAAATAAAATGAATGATCAAAATTAATATTAAAAATCAACGGTGACATCAATTTAGAAACAGATTGAGTATATAATATTTTCTTAATTTTGAATAAAATAAATAGTCAAAATTAATATTAAATTTCAACTGCCACAGCAAGTTAGAACGTACGGCCACAACTCTGATTTGCTCGCCTTATTTAACATCACAAAGAACGAAGCCTCGTTGCTCATGTGATGAGTATTAAAAGGCCATGCAGATCTCTTATCGTTCTCCCTGCATCGCTAGGTGGCAATTTAATATACAATGGTGTGTGGTCAGTATCACGTGGTGGAGGCACGTGCAAGCTGACGGGGACAGGGTTTCAGTGCTTTGTGCCATGATAATAGAAAATATCCCGGAGATCTTATTGCTTGCTTCTACGCTTGCTGAAATGAAAACGAAAGGGTAGATTGTGTCTTTCAACCGATAGTCAAATGAACCCATCGTGTTATCTGTCTGAAAGTGAAGCCACGGGATTTTTAATGTTTCATTCCAGGGATACTGTTAAAGATTCAAAAGTTCACTTGCTATTCCAGCAGCACTCTGCACTTTGCCTCAACATTGAAATACTAGTAAGTTCGAGTCTGTAGAATTAACGTAGCATAGCAGAGAAGTAGCAATGGAGCTATATGCTCAGCACTTTTTGTGTGCTTACAGGTACACAAAAGCATCCAGAACGTTGCATATGTTTCATTACTAAGACTAACAGGGTGTATATGGGCATGAATGATAGGATAAAAAGATGGGGAGCAACATGTGGTGTATAAAGCAATGATATGATAAAAAAAGGGAGTATGAACTATTGTAATAATTGCAGGCCAGGTCCATTCAAGGATGGATAGGCCAGGACAGTTTCATGTACTAAAAAAAAGGATAAAAAGAGGGGATATGAAAGTATCCAATAATGGTGGATCTGGATTTTTTTTTTGTATTAAGTGGGGACGATTGTGTTACGATTGCGATGGGCATTCCGTGGCTACTTGTTAGAATTATACTGCTAATCATGACATCTTGCAGTGGTTGTCGCGATAGCAAAACAGGTTTTGTCGCTTTGGACAAATGATAAAGCAGTTGGGATGGAAGATCCTACCTGCGTGAAAGCGACAAAATGAACCATGGGAGCTTAGAATAGGGATTAGTCTGGATCTTTTTTATTTTTGGCCCACATATAACCTTTTCATGTATTTTCTTTTGCCATGGACGTCCTGGCATTTTCCACAACTTTTAAAATGCAACACCAATAGCAGAATAGGGAGAAATAGCCACTGGTAGAATGGCTATAGGTGCTTCTTTTATTATGAACTTGTGACTGATCCTGATGGTCTTTTCGTGTGATTTAATTCAGGCCAGCAATATCGATGCTGGAGGATGCAGAAAAGAAGGGGCTGATCACCCCAGGCAAGGTCAGTGTTCTATCTTCCATTACTTGGAAATGTCTCTAAATTTGTTCTTTCCCCAAGAAGTCAGAGGAATTAAAATTGTTTGTTATGAACACCTGATTTTGGAATTAATTATTTATCTAGAAAAACAGTAGCATGGTTTCACATTCCTATAGACTGAACATGAACAGTTCTGGAAAGAAATGGTCTCTGTTTTTTTAGTTCATGAACTCAAGATTGTGGCCATGTGTGTGTATATTTGGACCTTTGATACAACACACACGCATGTGGATTTTTGACTAACTTTTAATCACTTCTTAAACAGACAACACTTATTGAGCCCACATCTGGGAACATGGGCATTGGGTTGGCATTCATGGCTGCATTGAAAGGATACGAACTCATTCTTACGATGCCATCATACACCAGTCTTGAGAGAAGGGTGACCATGAGGGCCTTCGGTGCAAATCTGGTCCTTACTGATCCAACAAAAGGGATGGGTGGGACAGTCAGGAAAGCTGCTGAGCTTTATGAGAAACATCCTAGTGCACACATGCTTCAACAGTTTCAGAATCCTGCTAATGTCAAGGTAGTCTCCTGCCTTTATTTTTTTTCAACCATGTTGGTGTTCAGATGTGAAACTTGTTACAATACTTTTCCAGTATTTCTTATACTCTGTTGAGAGTACATCACTTGCTCTTATTTATTTAATACGATTTACAATATGAAACAAAAATTGCAGATTCACTATGAGACGACTGGTCCAGAAATTTGGGAGGACACACTTGGAGAGGTCGATATTTTTGTCATGGGTATCGGAAGTGGTGGCACGGTCACAGGCGTGGGCAAGTACCTTAAAGAGAAGAACCCCAATGCTAAGGTACTATCATAGACGAAACATAAACTCTACAATATAAGAGGTCCATTAGGTGTTTTGGAAATCTGTATCAAATTCATTGATGTTGTAAATTTCATGGTCTGTGCCTTCATGTATGCAGATCTATGGCGTTGAACCTGCCGAAGCAAATGTTTTGAATGGTGGTAAGCCAGGTAAGCAAATATGTTCAATATGAGCCTTCTCATCTTGGCATATCACTCATTTCAGCTAATAGTGTTCACTAAACCTGATTGCAGGACCTCACCTCATTACTGGAAATGGAGTAGGATTTAAGCCAGATATTTTGGATATGGATGTAATGGAAAAGGTTCTTGAGGTAATGACTAATTATTTTTTGGATAAAATGATTAATTAATTTGGAAACTTTTTTTATTTGATCATGAATATATAAATATATAATGGTAACTGGATTTGGTAAATGACAGGTGAAAAGTGAGGATGCTGTTAAGATGGCTAGAGAGTTGGCGCTTAAGGAGGGTCTTCTGGTAAGTGAAAAAAGTATAATTAGCGTTCTTTTAGGAATAAAATGGTGTTTTTAAGACCTTATATAATATATAAAATTGAGATGTGATTTCGGATGAAATTGTTGGGTAGTGCAGGCTTGAGTTGATACTAAGCATACCTGTAAATAATGTTCAGTTTCTGAAGGATTTTACTTAAACAGAGATGATAATTTTTCATTTTCAAGCTAAAAGATGGAGGGTATCTGGCCATGATCAAAGGAGTAATAGCTAGTTATAGCAGAATCAGTGACTAAGTACTAAATATTCGAATTAAACAGGAGACAAATTTAGAATAGAGAAGGGTGCACAGATGCATAAGTATCTTTGTGGTGGCTGACCTTTTTACATTTTTAGGTTGGAATATCATCAGGCGCAAACACAGTCGCAGCACTTGAACTGGCGAAGAAGCCAGAAAACAAAGGAAAGCTCATAGTGGTAAAGCGACATATAATCAATATTTCTGCCTTTTCTATCACGATTGTAAAACGGTGAAAACTTCAGAAACACTGACCAGTTCTCAATGGGTGCAGACTGTTCTTCCGAGCTTGGGAGAGCGATACTTATCGTCAGCTCTGTTCGATGAGTTGAGAAAGGAGGCTGAGGACATGGAGCCGGTGCCAGTGGATTAGTTTGGCTACTCAAACAAGGCGTTGGATCGATACTTGGTGCATAATAAACTCCCTGGCACTGGCACCTATGTTGTAACATCAGTTGTACTTTGCTTATTCCGCCATTCAAATGTGTACCTTGTTTACGTGACTTAGTTGGAGCTTGTCGAAAATTATAAAATCTAAGAAAGGAAAAAAAGAGCAAATATGTTGTTATCTCGACATTGCTTATATATGTTATGTGGAGCATTCACGGTGTGGACTTTTTATTTGGTTGGACAAAAAAGTATGAACAGCCGAGGAACTGAAGTACCGGTAAGGGTGTTAAAAGGGCTTGGCCCGCGGATCCTTTCACAAATTATTTTGGCTCTTACTTAAATTTTAGTTCAAAAATAAATAAAATTTCGATCCGATCTGACCTTAACAATTTTTAGTTCATTTTCTTCGACCCGTTTTCACCCCCTAAGTACTGGCGAGTATGCAATGCAAGCAAAAGGAAACAAGGACAGCTCTGGCAGGGTATCTTATTAAGTAAAATTAAGCAAATTCCTCTTCATTGACGACCCTTTCGCAGATTAATTAACATGAGCTATATTATATATGTTATTTTATAATATTACACATAAGGCAGTAACAAAATCCCTTGATCCCTCCTCTCATACACGTGTGTTCCTTGACCGTAGCTTGAAAGGACAGCAGTTTGGCCTCCGTCCAACACTCGGCCTCGCACATCCATTCTTTGCAGAACGGCATTATTGGCGCTGTGTAGTAGCACTTGCCTGCGTTGATTTTAAAGAACTCAGATGTTAATCACTCTTACGTTAATCTGTAAAACCCCAACTCGATCCCAAAAGAATTCTTCTCCATCTTCACCACTGGAAATGTAAAACATCTTCAGAGACAGACAGAGAGAGAGAGAGAGAGAGAGAGAGAGAGAGAGAGAGAGAGAGAGAGAGAGAGAGGAACACCAACCGGTGCCGGCGGAGGAAGCCTTATCTCCATGTAGCACGAGCACTAGGAGGAGGAGGCAATAGAGAGGAGCATGTATTGAACTCATTTCAGCAGTGATTACGGCTCAGGGGGTTACACTTGTATGAGATCTCGATTCCATATATTTATAGCCACGTAATGTTGCACGCGAGAGATATAGAAGGGGATCCTGCATGCGTCCGTGATTTGGTTTCCTGATCTTGATTTTTAAACTAGATTTATTTTCCTAACGCATAAAGATTTCAAAATGGAGGGAATACATGTTACAAAGCGGAAGTAATAAATACGTCATTAAAAAAATAGTACTTACTGATCCTAATCCGCTACACAGGGATGAAGTGGCACTGACTCCAGTTTCAGTGTTGAAAAGAGGGGGAAGTCAATTGTCACCATGGTTTGGTTTTAAAAGACAAATTTTAATATAGACTAAAATGATTTAGGGCCGTCTATGTGTAGGGATGTTAAAGATTAAATTGTTCCTCTCCTTACATACACTACTTAAAAAACATTTTTTTCAAACGGATTTAAAATGGTTTGTGCAGACAGTTTCGGTTTTCACTGGTATTAGTGAGCCTGTAAAAATGGTCGATTTGTACCCGCGTTTACGTGAACCGCCACGTGGATCTCTTAAAATTATCGCTGCACTAAGGTCTCTTAGTTCATGCGGTGGTTTTACGTGATCCGCTGCACAAAGCATTTTACAAAATAAAAAAAATTGGTCCCAACGCCGCCCCTGCGACACCAGCTGTCAACGCCGCCGCCGCCACAACGCCATCGTCAATGCCCCATGCCTGCCGTTGAGGTCCAGCGCCGCCGCCTATTGAACCTTGCTCGCGGCCCCGCCGTCTGCTGTGGATGCTTGCTCCCGGCCCCGCCGCCTCCGCCTGTCACACTGTAGCAGTAGCGGACCCACAGGGTAGTCCAGGTGGGCCAGGGACTACCCTGGAATTTTGGCAAAAAAAAATTAAATAGTATGCAATCAGTTCAAATCTCCAAGCATCAGAGAGCTTAGGAGGCAGTTACGTGCCTTTGAGAAGTCGTATCGATCATTTTTTTCATTCGTCTCCCCAGCTACCGCTCCTGCATGCGAGGCTGAGTGCTGCTCACAAAATGGAGATGGCGGCGATACAATCTTGCGACCTCACTGCGTGAGATCGATCCTTCTCGCGGCCTGCGTGACCTCTCTGCCTGCGGATCCTACCTGATGGCAGTATTTAGGTAATTAATCTTTCAATAGTTGATTAATTTTTTTCTGATTAGTGATTTGCAAATCATTATTTTCATAGTACCAGATTATTATTTGCATCTAGGAACTTGATTGCATAATACCTGACCAGTTTATATGAGACTTATATTACTTGCCGTGCATTGCTAATGATCTATATTACTTATGAATTGTAGACATGAAGAGGAACAGCGACATTGCATTACTTTTCCAGAAACATGAAGCAAAAGTTAAAAAGGCTGCTGCAGAAAGGCAAAATAAAAAACAAGGTGCACCATCTTCTGAAGAAATTGAAGAACCAGATCAACTAGAGCAACATATAGTACTGAATATGTCTGATAGGTAAAGAGAAAAACAAGAATCACCTCCTGTTTGTGATGTTAACAGTCTCGAACATGATCCAGAATTAAGGATGCCTATTGCATCCTATGATGTCAACGACCAAAATGCAGTTTGACGAGAATACATTAAAAAAAAGGTCCATATAAACCTTATGCTCATGATTTCCCAATAAGAAAAATATATGGTAAAGATCGCCGCTTCAGCATTATTTGGCTCTATAATTATCCTTGGATTGAATATAGTATTGAGAAGGATGCAGCGTTTTGCATGGTATGCTATTTGTTTGGTAAGCCAAAAAGTAAATTTGTTACTGGTGGCTGGAGAAATTGGAACAAGGGTAGTGATGCACTTAGACAAACATATTGGAGAAGTAGACAGTGCTCACAATATTGCACAAGAGAAATACAACTTATTCTTGCAAGGTAAACCAATTGATGATGTTCTCGTGAAGGTGTCGGATAATGACAGATGTCTATACAAGGCCAGATTGACACATTCACTTCGATGCTTAAGGTTTCTTTTGTGTCAAGGTTTGCCATGCCGTGGACATGATGAAAGTGAAAAATCTACAAATAGAGGGAACTTCCTTGAACTGCTGGCATGGCTTGCTAGAAATAATGAAGAGGTCAATAAAGTTGTTATAAAAAATGCTCCAAAAAATTACACATTGACTGCCCCAAAGATACAGAAGCAAATCATTAAATGTTGTGCCCAGGAAACTACTAGATGGATAATTGAAGACATTGGTGATGACCATTATGCAATCCTAGCCGACGAGTCTAGTGATGTGCCCATAAGGAACAACTAGCTCTTTGCTTGCGCTATGTTGACAAACTTGGAAAGGTATGTGAGAGATTTCTTGGGCTGGTTCATGTAGCGGATACATCTTCTTTGTCACTTAAGGCAGCAATTCAATCTTTACTTGTTAGTTGCCACTTGACAATTACTCAAATCCGAGGGCAAGGATATGATGGAGCTAGCAACATGAAAGGACAAATTAATGGGCTGAAAACATTGATGATGAAAGAATCTCCTTCTGCTTACTATATTCATTGTTTTGCACATCAACTTTAATTAGTTCTTATTGCAGTTGCCAAGGGAGATGATGGTTGTGTGTGGTTTTTCTCTCAAGTATCCCGCTTACTGAATATTATTGGTGTTTCTTGCAAGCGTCATGACATGCTTCATGATGTTAGAGTTTAAAAAATTAAGGATGCACTTGAATTGGGTGAAATAGAAAGTGGGACAGGATTAAATCAAGAGATGTGTATATGTCGGCCTGGTGAAACTCGGTGGGGTTCTCACTATAAAACTATCATGCACATTATTAATATGTATTCCACAATTCGAGAAGTACTCATGACCCTTGGCCTAATATAAGAGGTATGGTGGATTCTCTTGAGTCATTTGAGTTTGTGTTTAATGCACATTTGAGGCTTGTCATTCTTGGATACACAAATGAATTGTCTCAATCTTTGCAAAAGAGGGATCAAGATATCGTTAATGCAATGTCACTTGTAATTTTGGCCAAAGAACGATTGCAACAAATGAGGTCAGATGGGTGGGAAGAGTTCCTTAAAGAAAAGGTTATACCGTTTTGCATTAAACATAGCATTGAAGTGCCACCGCTGGATGGGAAATATTTGCCTCATGGAAGATCATGGAGGTTCTATCCTAAGCAAACAGTTGATGATCATTATAGAAGAAATAATATATTTGTGTTATTGATAGAATTAGATAAGAGCTTGACAATCAGTTCGATGAGGTAAATATGGAGTTGCTTCTTTGCATGTCAGCACTCAATCCATCTAATTCCTTTGCTGCTTATGATTCACGTAAAATACTTAGGCTTGCTGAATTTTATCCCAAAAACTTTTCAAGTACTCAATTGATAAGGCTTCAATTTCAACTTAATATTTTCATTGATGACATAAGAAAGGATGACAGATTCATATGTCTAAACAGTCCTGATGAGCTCTCTATTAGGCTTGTTAAAACAAATAAGCATGTTTTTTGGTTTATACACTTCTAAAATTGGTATTAATTCTACCGGTGATGATTGCAAGTGTTGAAAGAGTTTTTTCTGCATTGAATCTAGTGAAGAATAAGTTGAGAAACATAATAGGTAATGAGTATTTAAATGATTGTTTGATCACATTTGTTGAGCGAAATATCTTCTCTAAAGTAAGCGACATAATTAAGTCTTTCACGACAATGCGGAAATGCAAAATAAAAGAACTGTATTAGTATTGTATTAATTTACTTTTATTTATGTAAGATCTCATTGAACAATTAATATCAAGTGACCGCATTTATATATATATTTTTGATATTTTTTCATTTTTTCTATTTAATTTGCGGAAAAAAAAGTTTAGGTCCACACCTAGCCAAAAAATTCTGAGTCCGCCACCGCACTCTAGCACTGCCCCAGGAGGCGCGCGGAGGGCCCTGGCGGCGTGTGGAGCCCCCAGGTGGCGGCCCCTGGCGGCACGAGGTGGTCTCTGGCAACGCGCGGAGGACCCAAGCGATGCGGGGAGGCCGACGGCGAGGAGGCGGCGCCGAGGGAGCCGTCACGCGGAGAGGCCGACGTCGAGGCGACAGCGCGTGGAGGCGGAGGAGCCGCTGCGGGGAGGCCGACGGCGAGGAGGCGGCACGCGGAGGCCGACGGGGTGGCCGCGCGGGGAGG
>BCLG01001504.1:96017-106568 GCA_001602295.1 Zoysia matrella | reverse complement strand
CCCCCGCCCGCCAGATCTTGCCGCCGTCGGGTCGCCGTCGGCCGCGCTCGTTCGCGTGGACATCGCACCACCCCCGCCCACCAAATCTCGCCAACGCCACGCCGCCCCCACTGCTGCCGCCATCTGGAGCCGGCAGTTTTTGTTTTGGTCTGGTCTGTTGCGATCGGTTTGGTAGCTGCCGTCTCTTTTTTTAAGAGAGGGCAAAAGTGTCATCTCGTTTAGGGTTAGGGTAAAAAAAAAGAAAAAATCTCCTTTTCTATAGCTCCTCGCTGTTAATCCTCGAGCGAGCAAAGGAAAAAAAATTGTTGCTTGCGCCACTCCAGGTCTTGCGTTCTCGCCGTTGATATGTCTTCTTCGTCGACTTCCTCCGACGGGGTCCCTGTGTTCCGATGTTTGATGCTCTTCAATGGCACCAATTATCGTGAGTGGGCACCTCGGATACACATTCACATGCGTGGTCTTCATCTGTGAGAGTTTCTTTCGGGTGAGTTTCCATGTCCAGCTCGTCCGACTCCTGTTCCGTCGCTTGGCTTCTCGGAGAAAGCCACTGATGTAGAGAAAAAGCAGCTTACTAATGATTATGATGATATTTTGACATCCTATGAGTTTCAGCTCAGTGCTGTTCACATGTGGGTCGATGAGGATGCTCGTACTGCTAGTATAAAGGATTGCTTTACTGCAGAGATCATTAATTTTGAGACTGCTCATCAGATGTGAGACTTTCTTCATCGTCGATATGAGCCCTCAAATCAGTCTATGTACATGGCTGCTCTTCGTTAAGAGCACTTGCTACGACAGGGAGACGTCTCAGTGGAGGACTTCTATGCTCAGCTCTCTTCTATTTGGCGTCAGCTTGACAGTCTGTCTCTCTCGTTTTCACTCAACACGTGTCATTCGTGCAAGGGTCAGCAGCCTGCCCTCGAGGTATGGCGCACCTATGACTTTCTGACCCGTCTGCGTGATGAGTTTTGAGCCTTTTCATGCTCAGCTACCTGCTTGTCACCCCTGCGTTTTGGCTACCTCAGTTTTGACTGCTCGACACTCTTCTCGTCGTACTGATCCTCCTTCATTTGTACCTGGAGCTTCAACACCTTCCTCTGAGAGTACAGGGAGCCGTGGTCTTCATTGTCAGTACTGTGGAAGGATGGTCATGTTCTTTAGTTTTGCTTCAAGAGGAAGAAGGAGCAGACTCTGTTTCTGCTGTCACTTAATTAATATTTAGCCTTCATCAACCCTTCAAGGTGGAATACTTTATGAGCACCTAACGTCTGACTACTCTAGTCTTCACCTTTTTCGCTGCATTTACTATATGTTGTTTGCTCCTCGTGAGTACACTAAGCTGACCACTCAGTTTGTTAGAGTGTGTTTTTTTAGGTACAGTGCTGAGCATAGAGGAAATCATTGTTGGTGTAACAGTTCGAAATTTTCAAATTAATCAAAGTGAAAATTATTCCAAATTTCATTTCGTTCAAATTCAAATTTCTTTTTTTTATTTTTTTTGGCGTCGGAATAATTTCGATCCGTGAGATTTTGTTAGGCTGAAATTTCTTTGTTAAGCTTCAAATTGATTCCCCTAAAATACTCCGCTTACTTTATCTCTTTTCCCTTAATCTTATCGCTTTCCACAAATCTTTTCTTTCCCCTCTTCTAAGCATCAGTAGAGGCTGAGGCAGGGTTTAATATTTTGTTTAAACCGTTTAACGAAAACCACGAAAACCGGAAAAATCGGTCAAAAACCGTTCTAAATCGAAAATTCAAAATTTGAACGATTTGCTACAGTAATCGATCGGTTTCACTGGTTTGCTACACTAACAGATTTCAAAATTTAAAACCCACCGATTTTACCGGTTTTCGTATTTCAAATTTTTTCAATTTTTAAAATGAAAACTGGTAGATTTGTAAAATCGGCCCAAACTAATTTCACTTAAATCCGCAAAAACCAATTGGTTTTAAGCGGTTTTGTGAACCCTATGCTGAGCACGGGCGAGCGGGCGACGTTCTCCGGTCCGCGCGTCGCCCGTCCCGAGCCGCAGCAGTCGGCGTCATCCCCGGCTCGCTCCGTCCACTCGTCGACTCCGTCCGCGCGCGCCGTCTCCGGTTCGTTCGTCTGCGCGCCGTCTCCGTTCGTCGTCCTCGCCCGGTTTTGCGCGTCGCGCCCCGTCACTGCGTCCCTGTCGTGCGCCGCCGTTCCCGCGCGCCGTCGCCGTCCGACGTCGACGCCGACGAGTTCAAGCGCCGTCTACTTCCTCGACCGCGTCACCAGTTCGCCGCGTCCTCGACTGCTTCACCGAATCGTCTGGTCGACCGCGTCGTTCCGTCTCCGATCGATCCGTCGCCTCTCGCCGAGTTGCTGTCGTCTTCGTCATCGAGTGTTCCAGTCCGGGCTGTTCGTCCCCGTCCGATCTGCTCGCTTCGTCTTGTGCAAGTCCTTGGTGAGCTTCTCCTCCCCTACCACTTAGTCTTCCGTTGTATCAGTTTGGAGCCGTTCGTTTTGGTTGTCAGGGCGAGTTTAGGGAAGCCGCTAGAGTGCCTCGCCAGCACCGCTTTTGGTTATGGCGCACCCCCCTGCTGCAGGTGGAAGAAGTGCCTTCCCAGCAATCCCGTGCGTGTGCTTTGGGTGTAGTTTACTGCAGTCAGTCAGCGTTGCTTGGTTCTCGAGCAAGGAAAGGCGATGGTGTGATAGAAGGTGTGCTTGGTCTTGTTCAGTTTTTGCCTGGTTCAGTATTCACCATTCTTTGGAATCTCAGATTGAGAGGTTGAGAGTTCTGAATCAGGTTTGCTCTTGAGTATCAGTTGTCGGACAGTGTTGATCTGTTGCCGTTGCTTGGTTCTGTAGTTTAGTGGCGACTTGGATCTTGGGCAGGTTAGCGGCCAAGGATTGGAGTTTGAGAATTCTCTTCTTTGAAATTGTTTCTGTGCAGTAAATCTTTGGATATTTTTGGGGACTCTGTTTGGTCTCTAAAATTCTCAAATTTGTCTCATTAAATCCGTCTCGTTGCGATCTTCGTGTAATAATTTTCGAGAACTATTTTAGTCACGTTTAGCCTAGTAATTTAAATTTAAATTGTCGTGTACTTAGTGTTTGATCTTTTTTGTGTGTACTATTCAGCCGGTGAAGTCAAAGAGAAGCTCCGTGAGCCTGTTTAGTTCGATGACTCGGATTTCGACTTTGATCTCAAGCTATCAGGCAAGTCTCGTTTCTTGATTAATTTTGTACCCAGCATTTTAAACTACATATTTTGTTTTGTTTGTAACTCTAAATTGCATGTCAACTGTTTTAAAATATGTTAGCAATATTTTTATAAAAATGGAATTTGTGTTAAATAAGCTTTAGGATTGCTTTAGAATAATTATTTTATTTTATGCTTAACCATGTTTAGTCGCATTTATTTTACCTCACACCTATCACTATAAAAATAGAATTTATGTTAAATGATTTTAAACTGTGATTCAAATGCGTAAATTTTGCAAACAACTATACAAAATTATTTATCGGGAGCAAGATGGTGTATGAGAAGCTGAGAGACTTTTAGGAAGTCCCTATGGGCGTACCTGTGGCGGATACAACGGGAATATTCGGATTAGGATTTTTTCGTGATACTTGTTAGTTGTTGGCGTTGAGGTTAGAGAGAGTGCCTGCTCCGGCAATTAAGGATTGAGTACTTTGAGTTTTTTATGCTCAGTTGATAACCATGCACATCACACTACCTTGTATAGATAGTGGTTTAGTGGTTTGATTTTGAAGCTTGTCGAGACTGGTTGTTTATTCGTGGGTTGACGATGACGTGTTAATGTAGTGTAGAGCTATGACTCTCCATATGAGATCGAGATACTCCACTTAATCAGTGGTAGGCTCTTCACAGCTTAGAACTCGATAGCGTAGGTGCTTGAGATCTTTATTCTGAAGGATAAATAGCGCTAGTTAAAACTTGTGGATGTGTCATGTGTGTTCGTTGAGACTACGACGGTAATTTTTTATAGCGCTTCTCATGGGTCTAGGTGCATACACTCTGCAGAGTTACAGTTAATGCGCATTGTCACGTCTTTTTCGAAGGACATCTCTTAAGTTGTACTCTTTGATAAGTAGTTTTGTTTTTTTTTCTCCTCTTTTATTTTAAAATATTTTTGGACTTCGACCTTTGAGCTATGGTCGGGTGTAGAGGTTACACCGGCATTTAAAATGAATCTCCGTTCAGGATAACGGAGGTCTCTGCGGGACAAGATAATAAAATTTGACAGTTTTAAGATAAAACTTTCTTGCATCTTTAAAATACAATAAAATGTTTTAAACTTGCATTTAGCACTTGAGCCAGCCTTTATCCTTTAAACTATTTGCATACATACATTGTTGATAGTCAGTATGCGGTTTTTTGAGTATTCGTACTTACGACTTTTTAATTTGTTGTTTTAAGAGGATATCTACGGCTTCGACTTCGACTATGTCTTCGACAGACCGTGAAGTCAGCTTCTACGCTCAAGCGTGTCTGTGTTGAAGAGGTTCGCTGCTGCTGTTATGATGATGCTTCCGTTGCTGTTTTTCTATAGATTTCTCGATAGTAATCGTTTTGCTTTGAGTTGATTTCAGCCTGCGTGTCGATGGATCCCTTTGGAGGATTATATTCTAATAAATTTATATTGACTTGCTATTTTCTATTTTTGTTTTTTATTTAATGCTTTTGTTATAGTTTTTTGATTGATCGTTTGTGATGTTGTGTTTGTTAATCTCTTCGGATTGACAAGGTCAAGGAAGACTTATCGAAAGGTAAGAAAAACTCGGTTGTTACAGTTGAGATCCTGTTAGTCGTAGGATGAGGATGTCTAGGGATGTTGTCTTTGATGAGTCTAGACTCTTTTATCCTCGTTCTTTTGCCGATGATTCTCATGCATCTTTAGTTGAGCCTTTATCCTTTTTATTTTTTTTATGCTTATTTTTTTTTATTCTTTCTTGATGCTCCTATTGTCTCTTCTTTTGTGTCACATCACTCTGACAGGCCATCATTGGTGCCTTCCAGTGACACACCTCTGCCTGAGCCCCTTGGTGGTTCCTACTTTGGAGTCCTTTGTTGTGGCTCATGATTATGCTACAAAGTCATCTGTTACTCAGGGTCTATACTAAGCGAGTTGTTTCTTTTGATGACCCATCTCCTTTTGAGCCTTCGTCTGATGTGTCTTCTTCATTAATACATTTTTAACGGCTCCTGAGCAGCCTCCTTTTGCTCTTGATGATACTCCTCTTGGGCGTGGTCATCGTATTCGTTGACCCACTGACGTTTTCACCCTAGCTGCCTAGTTTCAGTTCTCTCTAAGCTGCTCTCTTATCATGATGCCGTTCTTCATCAGAAATGGCAACAATGCTATGACAGAGTAGATTGCTGCTCTTGAGAGCATGGGTACTTAGATCTTGTTCCTCTTCCTTCGATCACGTGTAAGTGGGTTTACAAGGTTAAGATCGCTCTAATGATTCTCTAGAGCGTTACAAGGCTCGTCTTGTTGTTCGAGGTTTTCAGCAGGAGCATGGCCGTGATTATGATGAGATATTTGCGCTAGTAGCTCATATGACCACTGTTTGCACCTTGATTGCTATTATCTCAGTTCGTCAGTAGTCCATTTCTCAGCTTGATGTCAAGAATGACTTTTTAACAGTGAGCTAAATGAGGAGGTCTACATGCGGCCACCACTTGGGTATTCTGCCCCTGATGGCATGGTTTGTCGTTTTCGTCACTCCTTTATGGCCTGAAATAAGCTCCTCGTACTTGGTTTCAGCACTTTCGCTTATGTGACCATAGCTACTGGTTTTTCTGCTAGTAATCATGATCCGACACTCTTTGTTCACACTTGGTGGTTGGACTCTTCTCTACGTGGATGACATGATCATCTAGAGATGATCCCTCCTACATTGCTTTTGTTAAGACATGTCTCAGTGACCAGTTTCTTATGTCAGATCTTGACCCTTTTAGATACTTTTTTGGGATAGAGATATCTTCCATGTCCAAGGGTTTTTATTTGTCTTAAGAAAAGTATATTATGAACCTCTTTGATCGTGCTTCTCTCACTGATAATCGCTTTGTTGAGACTCCTATGGAGGTCAATGTTCACCTTCGTGCCACTGATGGTGAGGCTCTTTCTGACCTCATGCGGTATCGGTATATTGTTGGGAGTCTTGTTTATCTGTGTATCACTTGTCTTGACATTTCATACTCTGTTCATATCTTGAGTTAGTTTGTCTCTGCTTTTACCCAGAACCACTATAGCCATCTTCTTCGAGTTCTATGTTATCTTCGTGGGACTATGTCTTGGAGGTTGCTCTTCTCTCGCTCCAGCTCTTTACAGCTCCATGTGTATTCTGATGCTACTTGGGCTAATGATTCTTCTAATCGTCGGTCTCTCTTTGTCTATTATGTCTTTCTTGGTGGTTCTTTTG
The DNA here is from genome assembly GCA_001602295.1 of Zoysia matrella. Taxonomy (NCBI): domain Eukaryota; kingdom Viridiplantae; phylum Streptophyta; class Magnoliopsida; order Poales; family Poaceae; genus Zoysia; species Zoysia matrella. The sequence continues at coordinate 100,147 of BCLG01001504.1, read as the reverse complement.
TCTCTTGGAAGACTAAGAAGTAGACAGCAGTTTTTCGTTCGAATGCAGAGGCTGAGTTACAGGTTATGGCTCTAATGACAGTGGAGGTTACTTAGCTGCGGTAGTTGTTTAAGGATTTTGATGTTTCAGTTTCAGTGGCTACTCTTTTTTTTACTGACAGTACAGAGGCTCTCAGTATTTCTCGTGATCTAACGAAACATTAGCTCCCTAAGCATATCGATGTTAATATTTATTATACACAGACGCAGGTTCAAGACGGAATTGTTGCTCTTTAGTATATGCCTTCAGAGTTGTAGTTGGTTGATTTTTTCACAAAGACATAGACTCGACTTCAGCATCGGTTTTTTCTCTTCAAACTCAATGTTATTGATCCACCATAAGTTTGAAAGAGTATTAGTAGTATATATGTTTTTTTGTATTTTCTTTTTACTTAAAAGATTTTGTGTATATTATGTACATGTATATATATAGAAGCTTTGAGGCTCTCTATCGATACAAATATTATTTCTCATAATTTTTAATATAAAAATATTTTTTTATGAAAGTTATTTAATAATGAATTAAAAAATATATTTTATATATGATAAAATAATATTAATTATATATTATTAATAGTTAAAGTAATAAAATTTTAATTTTAATTAAATTTAAAAATACTCATATTTTAAAACGGAGAGACTAGTACACAAAATGGTCCCTTCGACCTGTCGCACTGCTAGCCAGCTGTCTGTGCAGAGGCACGACAAGGGCGTGCCTCGGGTGCAAGCACGAGGATGCATGGAAGGAAGAGTAGTTCGTCAGATGCGGTCACTACTCTCTCCCACTTTGGGACAACGATAAATACATCTCGCATCACATGGCAGGACACATGTTCGCAATTCACTGTGTATTACTAGATGCCATAAAACTATGCTTCAGCTCTAGCTAGTACTAGAATCGAGGTTCGATGTATTGATTCGTCAAGTCCATTACTTGTTAATGCGAGCCTTTTCTAGACTTAGCACTGGCAATCACGGCTTAAATCCACCTCAACGGGGATAAAGAGCTACTCCAGTTCGGTTTCATCGGAATTAGAGGGGGATTAAAAAGGATTGAATTCATTAATCTCTAAGTTAGTATTAAATCCCCTTCATCCACCCAATTCCACCTTAACTGAACCAGCCCTAACCTATGGGATAGAATCTGTCTTTTGTCTTTATCTACTCCCTCCATTCACAATATATTCTCTCCATTCATAAATATAAGTTATTTTAGCATTTAAAATTTATTTTTTAATATATATCATTTTCACTTTTCAATACATTTTTCTTTGTTTTCAATGCATTTTCTTTTTTTTAATACATTTTCTCTTTTTTCAATAATTTTTTCTCTTCCTAATAAATCTCTATCTCTATATTTTTTTTTATGTACTATATTTTTTTAATTTTTTTTAATTCTCGTGCTCAGAGCTATAATGACGTATAAAAGTGAACGGAGAGAGTACTTGAGTAATTTAAATTCTTGGGAATTCAATTTTTTGCATTTTATTCTCTCTAATTTTAAAATATTAACACCGTTGACTTTTAATATCAACTTTGACTATGCGTCTTATTCAAAATTTTTTTAAAATGTGTAAACTTTTGTTATTATTTGATTTATCATTAGTATAATTTAAATTACAGCTAATTATTTTACATATTGAAACAAATATTTTGAATAAAAATGAGTGATCAAAATTGATATTAAAAAGCAACGGTATTAATAATTTATAACCGGTGAGAGTACCTAAGAGTGCAAACATATCGATGTAGGAATAGTTCGATTTACTTGCTGTTGATCAATTATCATTAATTTCAGTACTATTTTTCAATTGGTAAGTAACTATAGTTTACACGTCCTATCTCCCCCATCCTAGATCTTACAGTAATGCGCCCCTGCAATTTGGGTCAACGCAGTTCCGAGATACATTATACCAAAGCAGAGCATCCTAGTAAAGTGCCTATATATGAGCATCTCTGTAAAAAAAAAAAATAGAGTATTTGAAAGTTTTAAAAATTCTACTCACGCCATCCTAAATTATACTCCTTTCATCTCAAATTAGTTATCATTTTAGCCTGTACAAATTTTTTTAATTTACTTGTCATCAATGTACAAGTATTTGAAAGTTCTCTTTATTTTTAGCATATTTCAGCTTTTCACCGTTTCTTAATTCATGTTTCCAGATTTAGAATAGCAACTAAATAGAGACAGAGGAAGAGGAAGTAAGTCATTCTAGAGTACTTTAATTTTTCAAATTATAAGTTATCGTCGCTTCCCAATATGTTTTCTCTGTTCCTAATACTTCTTTCTCTGTCACTCTCCTCCTCGTTCCATCATATTTCACATTTTTTGCTTTTTTTTATTTCTATGTTTGGACCCAAAATAACTTATAAATTCAAATGGAGGGAGTAAAAATTAGCATATGTGCAGATGACACCGTGACAATACATCAAATTTCTGGTTCAAAGTTAATTGCATTTAAAAGATAAAAAATTAAAAATAAAGAATAAAAAGGATGGTAAAAGACAAAATAGCGTATATGCTCAATTTTTGTTCTCTTTCTCTGTAACTTCTTATATTCGTATATTTAAAAACCCGTAAGTTTGGAGATGAAATTTTATTTTTCATGCTTCTTATCCTGTTATCTACATGTATGTTGATTTTTCAAAAATGAAATAAAAACTTTATATATGTTTAGAAAGGATTTCTTTATGACTTCACGGTATTTTGGAGAGGATTTTTATGATTTCAAGGATTGTTTTCACTGGAATATTTCTCGCTTTACAAAGCAAAATATATCCATGACTAGCGGGCCCCCACTACTAGATCGCTGTTGACCGTTCCGCTGCCAAAGCTCAGGAGATAACAGGGGAAATAACACAGAAGACCAAAACCCTAGCTGCCGTACGGTGCGCTCATGGCGATGCCCCTCTCCAGCCGCGTCGGCGGCGACATCTGGGCGGTCCTCGCGCCGTCCGCGTCCTCATTCTCCTCGCCGCCTCGTCGCTTCAAGGTCCGCCTCCCCCATCCCCCATCCCCCGTTTCCTGTGAAGCCCTACTCTTTTACCCGTTACCTCTCGATTCGGCGCAAAGATCTTCCCGTGGAGGCCAAGATTCTTGGTGCGGAGGTGCTGCGGTTGGAAGCTAGGAGGTGGTACTTCGGTATTGAGCTACGGTTTAGGTTGAAGGGGTCAGAGTAGTGTTGAAGGAAGCTCACTGCATCCTAGAATTCGCCGGCACCCAAATTTTAGGTGGGCGCTGCATTTCTTGGACCTATGGGTTCCTTATGGGTAGTTGTCGGTCAACATCATAGTACATTTGTGTGATGAAGTTGTGATGGTGGGATGAATTTTTAGTAGACTTTTTGTATCAGCCCATGACCTAAAAACTAGGAAACCTGCATCCCTAGCCCATATGTTAGAAGATATTGAGGTTGTTTGTGCAATGTTGCCATAGACTGCTGTATTGTATTTCATTCTCTGCAAAAAGGATGATTTTATCTGCATATTGGATATGCGTTCTGTGAGATGTTCACAAAAGTTCAGCAGTTCCACTAATTTATCGATGCTTTGGGTGTGAGCTGCATTTTTTGCTACATGATTCATTCAGCTATTTAAATTCTTCTTCTGGCTTCTAGCCGTAATGTCCTTTCCTGGGTTATGCTTATCCAGATTCATAAGGATATAGAAATCATGTGACATGTGCCCAATATTTTCTGAACCTATTTCTATGTGGTTGCCTATTGTCTGATCAATACATAGTGCTCTATATTTATTTCTTTGAAAGAAGGGTGATTTTCTCATCAGGTTGGATGTGTGCCCTTTTATATGTTAGTTCATTTTGCTGTCAAACTATGTTTCCTTGTATGAAACATGCAAGTCAGGTTGTTCATTTGTTGGTAACTTAAACAGGATCAATCATTCTTCACAGGATCTGATAGTAAACATGTCTCACACCTAAGCCTCACTAGTTTCCTTTTTGTCATTTTCTCATGTAATGTATTTAAATTGTATAACCATTACGGTATTGTAAGCTCAACATTACATTTCTTGCTACTGATGTACTCCTATTCTTAAATTGTTGTTGCCTTTGACATCATCTTTGACTTTCGT
>BCLG01001504.1:54873-86510 GCA_001602295.1 Zoysia matrella | reverse complement strand
GGGGGGCATTTTCTATGTTACTCGTAGATTGCATTCCCACAAGTGCACTGGGAGTTATTTACAAGACTGATTCTCACAAGTGCACAAGGGAGGACAATCTATTGCCAAATGCAAAAGCTAAAGCCCCGAGCCACAGATGATACAAAGTGCAGTAAAGCTGACCCCGTGTCCCGAGCCAAACAAAATGCTGACACCTATATACATGTTGCTATCTAGTTAGACCACACATGCACCAGCCCATGCTTGTTGCCAGTGTATATTTCATTCCTGTCCTCATCATAGAACAGCGCTGTGACGTCCTCCAAGGCTTCTGAAACCGTGCTCCAGACTCTGGACCGCTTGGTGCAGTCAGCCCTGCGAGGGGCAATACCAAGGGCAGGATCATTGGCAGCAACCTTGGCAATGCACTTGCCAGTCATAATCTCGCTCATGTTGATGGATCCAACTGGAATAACTGCAGATCACATTTTCACGTAAGATAATTTAGCCCAAATATTTCTAGAAAACAAAGGGAATCCTACAGTATGCTTCACGCTATGGTTAATACTGCACAGAGATTTATTTTCTGAGTCAGCACAAATATATAAAGGCCTCTACCAGATTTACTGTTGGACCCATCCAGCATATGTAAGACTGAAAGTATGTCCCACTTGAGAGAGATGCACCTGATACAAATTAATTTTTAAAGAAATAGTCAAGGTTATATACCTGTGCCATCTTCAGCCACTGCCTCAGATTTGCAGTACGAGATTATCAGATCCTGATCGCTAGTAATGTAAATATTGTTGGTGCTACAATCATGATGCCACAACAAGTGATCTTCAAATGAAGTCACAAGCTCTCCTCTGAAGTTCCAAACAGCAACTGTTCTGTTTCGGAATGTCAAGAAGAGATTGTTCTCGTAGAGAAAAATGAATGCTGAAGGGGTCATAAACTTGGATACACTTACTTCAGTTATATCAGAAGTCCGCACCTTCACAAAAACAAATAATTAGGCCAACAAACAGTATGAGTCATATGGAAAATATATATTGCTCATGAACTATGTCGTACATCAAGTATCTGAAAATTCTCATCCTCTTGCTTGACAAGGAGCTTCTCATTAAACTGCTCAATGAAATCAACTTTCTTGTTGCGGTGCAACAAGTGCCTAAAAGATTTAAGTGGCTTTCCGTCTTCAATAGATAATATCTTCAAAGGAACAAAACCTGGTCTTCTATAATATATCAAGAGCATAATTCCTGGACTGAACAAGAAATTTGAGGTCATCATAGACTGATAAAATATTGATAAAAAAAACCAAAATAAAAAGGGATAAACCTGATCTTTATCTCCTGAATATTTTCATCTGGTATTGAATATAGAAAGGAATAGTTCTTCAAGTCAAAGACTTTATAGATACTGCAGGTAAAAGGATGATCATCAGATCAATGTTCTAGTGGAAAAAAAGCTAGTTAGTACAATGGACCATTTAAGCAGGCATACCTATTATGTGCTGAGTACGTGAGTACTTTTCCGTTTACATCATCAAACTCCACAAATCCAGGCCACTTAAGTGATTCTTTTTCAAATAGAGGAAACCCGGCATCTAACTGATTCCTTCTTATATACCTGAAAAACATTTAAATGTAATATTAGTTGAACCCAAGAACTTTGGTAAGTTGCATTGTTCAATAAACACCAAATAAAAAGAAATTGAATAGCTTACATACAAGACTGATAATTAAATTATATCCTACGGAAGTATAAGAATTTGTGGCACATAAGCCCTTACTCAATTGGTGTTGTTCTGCACTTAAGTGTGCTGAAACTGTCAGTTGCATAAACTGACACAGTAATAAGTGAATCATTGTTCTTGTTGTAGAATAAGCTCCGAATCACTTCATCTGGACTTAAATTCAAAAATGCTATGCGCTTGTTTGTTACTGCATCAAACATACAAAGGCAGAGGTCAGATCAAACCCACAGATCATTATACTATGTGCCATGTAAAAAAAAGGCGCTAAGCGAGCGTTGGCCCATTTCCTAGAGCTTAGCGATGCCTAAGCGTGCCTAGGTGATTTGCTAATTGGTGCATATATTTAGCTTTATCCAGCAGAGTACTCCCAAGTCTCACACAGCCGCAGCCACTTTCCTCCTCTCTCTCAATCTACTCTCTATGTTGGCGGACGGTAGCAGATCGGGTGGAAGGGGGAAACAGCTAACCAGTGGCGCGACCAAAGCTTTCCTTTCCCTCCCTCTCATTCTGCGCCCGCTCCCGCCAACAAGCTCCTCCATCTCCACGCTGCTTCAGCCTCCACGCCCACTTCGACCGCCAATGCACGCTTGTGCGGCCGCCCCATGACATCAAAGCATTGCGGTGCTTTGTGCGTGCCTTGGCCCCAAACCGAAGCGGCTGCCTCCCATCTCACACTTAGTCGTGCAAAAGCACCCGCATTTTAATGCCTTTTTTTCATGGAGTATGTGTATCATTCAGAAAACTAACCTCGATTGAAAGCAGCACAAAGTCCTGAGTGAGCAAGAGCAAATATAATATCCTTTGCTGCAACAATCTCAATGATTTTGGATCTCTTTTTGAGAAATTGTAGCTTCACAAAAAGGTGAGCATTGTCATCGTACGTATCAAACTCCTCCTGCAGCAGGCAGAGAATTTAATGATGAGAATTATAATGAATGGCTCGCACCAAAATGAAGCAACTATCCTGCATTTTTATTGAGACCCCCTCACCCAATGATGTTCGACTACTTCACCCCCTCAACTATAAAAACAGATTTTTTTAACACCCTGTCTGTCCAAAACCATCCAAATAACCCCCTACGGTTTTAGAAGTGGTTTTGCCTACGTGGCAGTATACATGGATAGTGACATCAAAGGATTGTTTTTTTTTTAAATGTCTCTAATCACAGAAGCCTTCTATTAGACTAAAATAAATATTTATCGGTCATACATTGAGAACAATTTAGAGATTTTTTTCGCATATTGCACTTTTTCATTGAGTCTTGGAGCGAGAGCCAGTGAATAGGTGGCAAAGTACACTTAGGGTTTGTATTAAGATGGTGAGCATTTTGAAGGCCAAGTGAGAGAGTGAGGAGCTAAATGAGGTAATAAAAAAAAAGATATAGCATCATGTCATTGCCCAACTGTATTGCCACGAGGGCAAAACCGACTCTTAAACCAGTTGGGGGGGGTGTCATTTAGACGTTTTGGATAGTTCAAGATGTATAGTGTCTGCTTTTATAGTTGCGGGAGTGAAGTAGATTAACATCAATAGTTGAGGGGGTAAAGTACACACATCCCTACAATCCATGAACACAAGCTCAGTAGTCCTACATCTCTACTCCTTAAAAAGCATAGTTTTTATTTTCTACATATACACGGTAAAAATGTCCCCAACAAGGATGGGTTAGACTACGCGCATACGGAAAATGTGCTCAGAGTTATCCCTTTCTACAAATCTAACAGATGAAATCTCTCAACAAACACCCCTTACAATCTAACGGATGAGCTCTTCCGGATCTCCCAGATCTTGGACCCACACGGACCATTGTTGTTAGTTAACAAAACACAACTACCCGAAACAAATATATGAGATCCAAGGAAAGTTGTTGGAAAACAAAACAAATTCATTTTAATATTAATATATTATTTCTTAAGTTAATATTTTTCCTTAGACCGTAGCATTAGCATGGACATTGGGACTAATGCTGGATAAGCTTCCACACTGTTTCAAAATGTTGCCCAAACCCCACATTTCATATCACAAAACCAAGGTGCAACTCTGATTGAGTACCTTAATACAATCCAGAAGGGCCCAATATTCAAACAGTAGCCATCTCTGCTTAATAGTCAAGTCACCCAGCATAAAACAGCCCTAGAGCAAGCAGTGGCAAGCTAAGCTAAGAAACGATAGGAACTGCATGCCAAATCTTTGGTGTATACTGTATAGACAATCATACTTTCCCAAATCCACAATTTCAAAACTGTGTACAAGGCCCCTAGGAATCACTTCACACGCTGATGGAGGTGCCTTTAGCAAGAACAATAACAATTTTGGAATGTGAAAGACAGGAACTGTTTTCCTTCCACGACCCCCCCCCCCCTCCTCCCCCGGGCGCTTAGCACAAATAAAGGCCACTAGGAAGACTCAGGGCAAACTCCCGCACTAGTTATTAGACTCACAGGTACACTCGATCTTTGTTGTGCGACCGAAACAAATCTTGTTGGGTGGCAAACTATAGCAGGATGTGTTGTGGCCACCACAACACTCTCACAGACCGGAGGAAGAACAATAGCACGATACTCAACAATGGCGACACAATGCCCAGCAACAAATGTCTCTAGGTGTTCACTTCACTCTATTTCATGACACAATCATAAATGAGGATTATAGTAACTTACTTAGGTCCAGGAACACATCTAGGACTAGGAGCACCCTCCATTGCACAGCCATCTTGCACAGTCCACATAACCCAGAACTCGCTGTGCATGAGCTTCCCTTAATCGCACGACTCAACCTCCTCTCGCACTCGCACTTGTGTATGTACGTGGCCTAACCGCCTAACTGACCAATCCCTGGACGCGCCGAGTGCAGCTCACCTGCATCGCATCATGGACTCCGATGCTGGGCACTCTTTCTAGCCACAACGCCCATACACAATGAACACACATTACTAGGACGCACCATTGCCAAGATTATTCCAAACACTAGTTATGAATAATTTCGCCCTGAGATCCGGCTACGCCGGCGAGACCTGTCTCTCCATCCTCGCCTCCCCAGCAGCCCCCCTGACAACACCACAGCTACCCGCGCGGCGGAACTCGCCAGAACACGAAACGACTTGGGTGCCGGAGAGACGGCACCAAAAAGAGACGGAACGCACCTGGAGCTGCATGTTCCGGAAGCGCTCGGGCACGGCGGACGCGGGCCCCCCGCCGTGCGCGGCGAGCTGGCGGCCCCCGATCTCGCGTCGCAGCAGCTTGGCCGCGGAGTTGAGTACGGGCGCGTCCAGCCGCCGCTTCCGCCCACCGGCCCCCAACCCGGATCCTCTGGCTCCACCAGCCCCGTCGCCACTGCCGCCCCGCCGGCGCACCGTCACGCGGAGCCGCACCCGCATCTGCGAACGCTTGGGCGCGTCCATCGCTCGTGCTCCGGTTCCTCCGGGAGCCGGATCTGGGGACGGGTCAGGAGGCTGCGGCCCAGATAGGGTTCCGGGTCCGCGAAGGGGAAGAAGTAGAAACGATTAATTTGATCAGTTACGTACAATTTTGTGAAATTTTAAATATATTATTTAAATTTATATATTATTTATTTGTAAAATTTATTTATACATATTAATAATATATTTTAAAATTTGTAAAACTATAATGACAAATTCAGCATGCTCTGAAGTTTTCTTTTAGTCTGCGCCGAAGAGAAAGGGTGGGGGAAGGCGACGGGCTCGCACTCGCTGATGTTACCAGTGGTGACGTGGGTACACGGCTACACGCGGCGACGAGACAAAATTATTGGCAGCGGTGAGGTAGAAATTTTATGCAGCGTTGCGAGCCGCGCTAATATATAAGGTCCAAAGAATTTTACAGAAATCATGTCAAAATTTTATATAAATCAATTTAATTCATAACAAACACAGAAAAAAAATCCACATTTCAAAAGACCTCTAATGTCATGTGTTTGCCCGCTGTTGTGGAGTTTAGGATTCTCTAGGAGTTAGATCATATCTCCTCTGTTGTTTAATTGATATCATCGTTAACTTTTGAATTTCAACTTTGACTATTCGTTTTATTAAAAAATTACTCGAATATGTAAAATTTTAAGTTGTGATTCAAATAACTTTAATGATAAATTAGATTATGTCAAAATATATGAAATTCAAATTTTTTAAATAAAAAAATAGTCAAAGTTAAAATTAAAAGTCAACAGTGACATCAGTTAAAGAACGAAGGGAGTAATATATACAGGTAAATAATTATCTCAATCATAGATTATTCATACCAAATTTGAAACAATTATCCCACAATTGACATCAATCTCTAGGTTATAATTCAGATTATATAATCTCAGAAAACAGTAAGAAGACATGGACAATTCAGTAAGAGATTATATAATGCCCTCCAAACCTCTTGAAGCTAGAAAGAAGATATGCACAGTTTAATAAGAGATATTTGGTAATGTATATTATCTGTATCTAAGAGCAATTTTGGTATGTATCTAAATTTAAAATTTAAATATTATTAGCAAAAATAAGACTGCGACATATACCTAATTGAGGTTTCTAAATATACCTAGTATTGATCTTGGATTTATAGGTAGCCCTGTGTACTCTGTTGTGATACCTGCAGCATGCTAAATCTTTCTTTTTTTAAACTCAAAGAACCTTGATTGAATTAATCAACATTACATTCGTATGCCATCAGGGGAGATACACCGGCTGAGGTCTCATGCCTCGGAACCGGTTCGCCTGCGGACGGCCACCGCCGCTGCGTGGGCTCTAATAAAGGAACACCCCTGTTGGGCCCACCTACCAGTGGTGCTCGTCTCTCTAACGGGCGTCACTGGATCTCATTCCTCATGCCTCACCCCGAGTTCGTTGCAGATCGAACTGTTGCCGGAGGGCTCTCCCACAGGGCGTCTCACCGCGCAGGGTGAAGCTTCTGTCGGCAGCTCGATCTGTAATGATTTGCTTCTCCCATTTGTATGTCCACATGTTGTAAATGGTGTTTGTAACAGTAAAAACTTGTTCGGCAGCCATGAAATAATTCCAAAATCATATTTATTCTAAAGTTGAATTGAGTGGATCTATGTGTGTCACTCAAATTATACGTAGGATTGAATCCGTAGCTCTTCCAACCCGATTGCTAATTTTTATGTTGTATGATTGAATCCATAGCTCTTCCAATCCGATTGCTAATTTTTTATGTTCAGTTAACGCGAGTAACGAATCTATGTCTCCTCTAATTGAACTTGAGTCGTGACATCCTGTCAGTCAATTTCATTTCGATACTTGGTAGATATGATTTTGTTACAGTCCGTTGAGGGGTGGAGAATGGATGGAATGTATTGATTTTCAAACCATGTTGACACGAACCGTTTTAAAGCCAAGCCGGTCAATTCCACTTGTTCCAACCCGTTCCCGCACCGTTCTGAGTATAAACGAAGGAACCCTAATTGGGATAAATTGGCCACTGGGTTTGAGTGTCTTTTCTGGTTAGCTTTATAGGTTTTTTTTAGCTTGGCATTACACGTTTCCACGCCTCACGAGCCAAATAGGCACAAACAAAAACGCTATTTAATCCAATTGCGCTTCTCATGCAGCAGAGCAGATGCACCTTTTTATTCCCTTTGAAAGTTCAGAAACAACTTGACTGTGCGCAGCCTGAGAACAAAAGTGGACTACTTCGTACCTGGAAGCAGCGCTTGATAGTTGATAGCTCGAAGAAACGAAGTGGAAAAAAGTCAGAAAAAAAAAAGAAATTGAACTCGGGACCTGTCGCACCCTAAGCAGAGAATCATACCACTAGACCAAATGCCCGTTTCGAATTAAAATAACGCATCAACTTTGAAATAATGGTTCCTCCTGTGGCACCGTATGCCTGTTGCGGCGGAGGCCGTGGTTGCCATCCCGGCGCTCGCAGCCATCATCCGGTCGAGCAGGGTCACCGCCATGATAGAGCTCGAGTTCGAGCTCAAGAGGACCTCCGACAAGCTCAAGGTGCCTAGACCTTACGGTTCTCCAGATGATTCGTGATTAGCATTGTGGAATTATTTGGGTTGTCCAGTTCTTTTTTTTTTCCCTGTGCTTTTGTGCTGTCAAGTTAGGAGGGCAGTGACAGCGAATTCAAACGTTTTTCTTGTAATGGTTCAGGCATTTTAGCTATGCTGGTCCTAGTGTTTAGCGACATGATTACACTATATCCCAATGAAATAAATCTGCGTCGCTTTATGAGTTTATATTAATCAAAATTACTAGTGTTAGATATCGTTAAGTGTGATGCGCTAAGACTCTGCTGTTATATTTCAATATTTGTGACGTTAAATATCTTAACTGTAACAATCGGAATTTTCTTACCTTTGATAAGACCTGATCTTCCGTGACTTTAACAATTCCAAAAGTTTAGCAAGCATGACATCACAAGCGATCAATCAAAAAACCGTAACAGAAATATTAAACAAGAAACAAAAATAGAAAATAGCAAGAAAAGTGAATTTATTAGAATAAAATCCTCCTAAAGAGTCCATCAACACGCAGACCGAAAACAACTCAGAGCAGATATATCACTATCGAGAATCATCAAGAGCGACAGCAAAAGCATCAATATGACAGCAGTAGCGAACCTGCTCCACACAGACTAGCTTGAGCGCAGGAGCGGACGTCACGGACCGTCAGAGATGTAGTCAAAGTCGAAGTTGAGAATATCCTCTTAAAACAACAAATTAAAAAGCCGTGAGTACGAATACTCAGCAAACCGCGTACTACCTAACAAAAATGTATGCATGCAAAAAGTTTCAAAGGTAAAAACATGGCTCAAGTGCTAAATGCAAGTTTAAAACATTTTATTTTACTTAAAGGATGCAAGAAAGCTTTATTTTAAAACTGCCAAATTTAATTATCTTGCCCCCAGGGATCTCCGTTATCCCAGACGGAGGTTCATTTTAATGTCGATGTAAACTTCACACTCGACCACAGCTCAAAGGTCGGAGTCTAAAATATTTTAAAAAAGAAGAGGAAAAAGAAAAATAAAACTATTCAACGAGGAGCATCAACGAGGAGCACAACTCAGAGGTGTCCTTCCAAAAGGACGTGGCAATGCGCATTGACTAAAACTTTGCAGAGATTATGCACTTAGACCCATGAGAAGCGTCATCGAAAACTACCGTCGTAGCCTCGACAAACACACAAGACGCGTCCACAAGCTTTAACTGGCGTTATCTGTTCTCCAGGATAGGGATCCCAAAAGCCCACACAATTAGGTCCTAGAGCTGTGAAGAGCCTACCACTGATCAAGTGAGGTATCTCGATCTCATGTGAGAAGTCAGAGCTCTACACCACACTAACACAACACCGTCAACCCACGGGTAAACAACCAGTCTCGGCACGCCAACTGCCTATACAGAGTAACGTGGTGTGCACGGTTGTCAACTGAGCGTATAAGGCTCGAAGAACACGGTCCTTAATTACCGAGGCAGGCACCATCTCCAACCTCAACGCCAATAACAAGTCTCACGGAAAGATCCCAGCTCAGATCTTCCCATTGTACCCGCAACAGTCACGTCCACAGAGACTTCTCAAAAGTCTCTCAGCTCCTCGTACTCCAACCTGTCTCCGCTAAATAGTTATGTATAGTTATTTACAAAACTCACACATTTGAGTCACAGTTCAAATGCATTTAACACAAATTCTATTTTTATAGTGATAGGTGTGAGATAAAAATAAATGCACTAAGTATGGCTAAGCATTAAAAATATAAAATAAATTTTCTAAAATAATCCTATGGTTGATATTTGTGGAACAGTAAACAGGCACGGCTTAGAAATGTTGCTAGCACATTTTAAAATAGTTAGCATGCAAATTAGAGTTGCAAACAAAATATACAGTTTAAAAATACTGGGTACAAAATGATCAAAGAACGCGGCTTGTCTGTCAACTCAGGATTGAAGTCGGGATCCGAATTGTCGAACTGAGCTGGCTCGCAGAACTCTTCCTCGGGAACACCGGCTAAACATAAAACAAACATGGAATTAGACACTAATTACGCGACAATTAAAACCAGAAATTAAATCTAAATTGAAACTACTAGACTAAACGTGCGCAAAACGTTTCTCTGTAACAAACCTACACGACAATGGCGACGAAACAAATTAACGAAACAATTTTGGGAATAATCGGAGTTCAAACGGAGTTCTCTGAAAATGGTTGACGATCGAGATCACAAGGATTTAGATTAATTGCAGAATAATTAATCGCAGATTAAATTAGCAATTAATCTAACAATTAATCGGAAAGGAAAAGGAATCTAAGAGAAGGGAAATTATTCTCAGAGATCTGAAAAATCGTAGACGAAAATTCAGAGTCGCGCACTAGAAAATTGGAGAAGAGAATCGGAAACCGAAGCACTGGAGTCGGGGCGCGTAGGACGAGGACGGTGCACTGGAGTCGAGTCGATGACTTCGGCGCGGGGATCGACAGCTGCAGCGCGGGGCGCTCAGCCGATGAAACGGCGCGGAGAACGAGGCCGCGCGACAGGGTCCACAGTGCTGGCTTCCATGCGGGCGAGGACGACGCGGCTGGCTCCCACGCGGGCGGTTGATGGCGACGCAGCGCGAAACGGCGCTAGCGGAAGACGCGTCCACGCAGAAATTCGCGAGCAGCGGCGTGGATTGCGACGGCGTGGGACGGAACAGCGGTGCCACGCGCAGGGATGGCCGTGAGAGCAGATGACACGATGGCGACGGGTGACGTGACCCCGAACCCTATCGTCTCTGCGGTTGCTTGAAAAGGAGGAAGGAAGAGAAAACTTGGGGGAAAGAGATAGATCGAGGGAGACGAGGTAAGGGGGTGGAGGTATTTATACAGGGTAAAAATAGGTGAGGTTAGAAATTAATCTAGAAAATTAATCAAAAAACATGAAACAATTAAGGCTGATGAAATTAATTAGAGAAGATATTTAGGGATATGAAAAATTAATTAGAAGATTTTAGAAAATAATTTTAGCCTCAACGTAAAATACGAGGACTAAATTATTTCAGCACCGGAACAATTTAGATAAAAGGATTTCGAATTTGGACGGAACGAAGTTCAGAACGACTAATTTTTGAACGGAACAAAAATTGAGACAGACGATTTAATCGAAATGGAATTTGAAAAAATTCGCCACTTAATTAAATCAAAATTCCGGTATGTTACATTAACACCGTGATGTCCTTTTGTCAATTTGCTTTCGGAGTTTTAGTTGTTTGCACAATTACATATACATGCCTTATTCACTTGTTATTTTCCTTGTTTTGGCTATCTCATGTTCCCATATGGTTCCCCTGTCAATCTGTGAGTAATAAATTAACACTGAGAATGTAGGATTAATCTTAAATTAAAGAGCATGGTTCTGTCATGACTGATTGAGTATGTCAGAAAGTTTGCCAAGGTATAAGGTAGATGATACAAATCCAAAATTCCTTTCTTCGGAAAGTTGATTTTTTTCTATTTCTTGATTAAAAAACATACAAAAGGCGGATGAAACATAATCTGCATCACTGTGATAATATAAATTTGTCAAAGTTGATTTTTTTTTCTATTTCTTGTTTTAAGATTTGTCAAAGTTATATTTAAAAAAGAGTAAATACTACAAAACTACATGTTCTTGGACAAAATGATCACAAACTATAGCTATAAGCTGGTGTATCATAGAACTACACATTTTGTAGATCTAATCATAAAACTACAAATTTTAAAAAGTGCATCACAAAACTACAAAATTTGTGATAGATATATCGCATAATTGCAAGTTTAAGGAGTCAATTTATCAAAAAAAAAACTATAGATTTAGGTTGTGTAATTCTTAGTGTGTGATACATCTGCTTAAATATGTACTTTTTGTAATAGTTATATGAAAAAATATGTAGTTTTATGAAATTTACTTTTTTAAAAAAATTAGTCAAAGTCAACAAAAGTTAAAATCTGGAGGAAAAGCACATGATAACAGTAGGTGGCAACAGAATCACAATTTAAAAATTCAAAATGACATCTAGAAAATATGTTTCAAATTCTCAAATTTCATATATGTGACTCACAAATATGTCTAAATGAATCTAATTTATCGAATTGTCCATTACAATATCAAATTCTATTTTGCACCAAAAAATTGATGGAATACTAGAAACAAATTAAAATAACGAATATGAACGCTAAGATTGGAATAAGTGCAGTTGCAGACGCTTGCCGCGAGTTGTCATCTTGCTCCTCGTTCTTGTGCAACTCAAGGGGACCGGAGCAGCTCCTCGGCGTTGAAACTCCAGTCGACCTTGCTGCCAGGGCAGCCAGCGTTGATCCATGAAGCGTCAGAGTAACCGCGAGCCGTTACCGGCGGCGACCGCAAATGGTGGTGCTTCAAGGTCGGACATGAGAACGGTCGTTCAAACATCTCACGTTGCTTGACAGGCGGCAGTCGGACGCCCTGTTGTTGACGAATCCTGGCAAGGAGCTGTGACGTCTGTGCAGGTTGCGGTGTGTAGACAGAGGCACCATGATCGTTGCCGAACCTGCTCGGCGGCAGTGCCATGTACGTCAACGGTGGAGCGGCCGACGGCCGCCGGATGCTTGCCAGGCGAGGCTGTGATCGGCTAAGCGACGCGAAGTCGAAGAGCGCGCTAAGTTCGTCAACCTGTTCTTCCAGACATGCATCGAAAGCAGCATATCGCTTGCTACCCTGCTGGAGAAAATGACCGCCGGTAGGAGATCGAGGAAACTGAAGCCCAAGGGTAGCAGCGGTAGCCATGTCATCCATGGTGCGAGGAGAGAGCAGGGCAGTGCTGGCGCCGTCGCGAGACACGTAGCGGAGCTCGTGCTCGGCGTGAGCAAAGAAGCAGATGCGGCGGGAGCAGGCGGCGCCGTCCCTGCAAAGCCTAGTGCGATACCGCGACGGGTGGAGCCAGCTCTCGAACACGCCGTGCGCGAAGTCGCAGGCGTCGCCGCGGGGGCAGCCGTCGGCGAGGCGGAAGCTGTCGCACGGCACGGCGGTGTAGGCGTGCCGGCGCGGGTCGCGGCGGCGGGCGTTCTCGCCGGGGTGCACGAACGGGCACTCGGCCCACTCGTGCGCGTACGCGCGGGCGCACGGCTGCACCTTGAACGCGAACATGCGGAACTCGTCGGACGCGTACACGCTGCTGCTCATGTCCGGCAGCGTCGGGTCCACCGGGTACGCTTTTTTATTGCCTCCGCCGTTCGTCGTAGTCGTATACACCAACGCTGAGACAGGAGAGAGCTCGCGGCGTCGGCCGAGGAGCGCTTCCAGCCCAGCCAAGGTGTCCGGCGAGGCGGGGTGAGCGTGGACGACGTCCGCGGGAACGCGGCCGGCGGAGTCGGGGATGGCCGGGTCTGCGCCGGCGGCCAGAAGCAACCTTACGACGGCCACGGCGTTCGGAGACCCGCCGGACGCGGCGCAGTGAAGCGCGGTGGCGCCGTCGACGCCGGGGCGGCGGTTGACGTCGACGCAGCCGAGGCCGAGTAGCAGCGTTACCACCGCCGCGCTACCGCACGTGGCCGCCACCATCAGCGGCGTGCGCGGCTCGTACGCCTTGCTCCGGCCGTACCACAGCTCCACCTCGTCCACCAGCTCTGCCGCCTCGCTTCCCGCCGCGTCGAGCGCCGCTCTAAAACCCGCGACGTCGTCGGCCGCCGCGAGGTCCAGCAGCGATGCCAATCTTTCCCGCCGGCCGGCGCCTCGAGCGTGATCTGCATGGCCGTCGACCATCGTTCCACGAAGCCGAGGAATCCTCGCCGGAAGCGCTTATATAGAAACGAGATGACCATGGAATTGTGGTACAAGGAAGCCAGAAAAATGGAAAGGGGTGAGACGAGACCAAATCATGATCAATCTGGTGCCCGGTTCTTGGAAAGAAATCGAGTTATCCAAATCGGAAAAGCCTCAGTTGCAATCACCGATTGGAAGACGAGAGCAGGGAGAGAAAGGAAAGAAATCAATGAGCGTCGTGCAACTGGTTGCCTGGTTCTGCGCCATGATGTCCAATCCAATCCAGCCATGGCATCAATCCTAAAAGGTTTTAAACGTCAGTTTTGGGCATCAATCCAAGCACACACCGTTTTCCTTAAAAAAAAAAATCCAAGCACACACCGTGAGAATGGTCTGTTTCTGTAAACTCCCTCTATTCTTTAGTTGACGTATATCCCAATATGTTAGAAGTCTGTATTAGTCATGTGGTTTTAGCTTTAATAGTTCAGAATTAAAATAAAATTGTGAAATTAGCCCCACTTTAATTGTTTAGGGGGTGAGCGCTGATCTCATTGTTTTAACCATACTTTCTCCGAATTAACTTTTTTACGCGAAACAATGATAAGTGTAAGAGGGATACTATGTATATGCGTGCCCGCCCCACTTGAGAACTGAACGGTAAGCTAAACTTGAATGCGGGGTGTTACACTGATATCAGTGTATAACCTCTTGTTACATGTGTGAGTGTGCATGTGATTACTCCCACAATATGACCCTGCATCGGGAGGAGATTTTGGGTATCCGCTTATCATTTATATATGGTATGCTGCCGAGAACTCAGAAAACAATGGGGAAAGTACTTCCCTACGAAATGCCCGGACGCTTCTCAGGAAAATGGTTGACGGAAAATCCGGTGTGCCCTATGGTTTTCACTAAAATCGTAGAGAAAGAATTCTTTTCCTACAAAACTGATTCATAGAGAAACTCGGTGGGTCCAGTTAAAAAAAAAAGCTACGGTCACCCTATTCGCTATCCGCCATATGCCGTCAGCCTGTCACCCATTCCCGTCCATGCCACACCGCCGTCATCCTCAGCCTCATGGCCCGCCCCTCACCGTTGTCCTCAGCCACGTCACCCGTCGCTCGCCATCGCTTGCACCATGCGCCGGCCACCGCTCGCCGTCGCCTGCGCCCACTCTGCCAGCCATTCCCAGCCGCATGTCACGATACTGCAAAGCGGGTCAGACACACTACAGTGCACTGTGCCGGATATTGATCAGAAGTGGGAAATGGAGAAGCCGCCATCAGTCCAGGAAAGCGCCAAGTAAAGAGGCTATTTAAGAAGGGATAAAGAGAGATTAGAGGGCATCTTAGAAAGCTGATTATCTCAACTACCCCGCTGTTTCTCTCTCTATCTCTATCTCTTATTCCCTCTGCCAATTCTGTTACCTATCGAGCTGTAACAAACTACTTTCTATCGAATGAACCACGAGATTCCCCGGACACTTGTTGATCTGTGCTGTTGCAATTGTTCGACTAGATTTTGTTGCTTGATCGTTTTGCTCGCAGTTCATCGCTGAATTTCTGTACATTCTTCGGGTTCTACCCGTTGTATGTTACATTGGTATCAGAAGACATGTTTTTCGTTGTTCTTCGCAATACTTGCTGTTTCAGATCTTTAATTTTGGAGGACGTCTTGATTCATTCAGTGATCCTTATTCCGTCAGCACGCCGGGCTGTAAGCTCATTTTCTGGTTGAACAGATCATGGCGACAAAACAGTGCACGTTGGATGCCATCACCAAGTTGACGGAACAAATCATGACGGTTGACAAGAAGATGGATGAATTGAGCAGTGACATCACAGCTGTGAAGACTCAAGCGGATCTCTCTATGAAGTCCACACTCTTCTGCAACAAGAGCAGATCCAAGTCGCCCGCACTCTAAAGCAGATTGCTGCACCCACAACTGTGCCTACTACAGATGATGGGTTGCTGGCACACGCACCAGCACCTAAGGGCGCTTCATTGTCCATAATCCTCCCCCTCCACCACCACCACCACTACAACCGTCGCCACCGCCATCACCTCCACCACCACAACCAAGTCGTCAGACACCTCAGGTGACTATACCGCCCCATCAACCTCATGTTGCTTGCGATCGTTTGTATGTTGAGTTGGATCAGCATGAGGGACAGTAACCATGACGTGCCTGGCTGCCTAAAATAGATTTTCCGATGTTTGATGGCACGGATATCTGTATATGGCTACATAAGTGTGCTGTTTATTTTCAGTTATACCAGATCCCTGTTCATTTTCCTGTCACAGCAACGTCTCTGCATCTTGTGGATCGTGCTGCTCATTGGTTTCAGGCTTGTAAACATGTTCCACTTATGCACACTTGGGATCATTTTGTTGTTGCTGTACTGCACGAGTTTGACATCAATGTCCATCGTGCTAAAACCATGGAGCTGTTGAACCTTAGACAGACAGACTGTTTCTGAGTATAAAGCTCTGTTGAGCAGTTGGTCTATCACATACGACAGAATGATTCTACACTCAATGAAACACTGTTGGTTTCTCAGTTTTTGTTAGGCCTGAAAGATGAGTTATGTTCAGCAGTGAAAATGCATCCCCCAGAGAGTGTAACTCGTGCTGCTTAGTTAGCTTATGTTCATGAGCAACTTTTTGACAAGAAAGAAAGTTCTATGGCCGCAGTGGGTCTCGTTCTTCTGTCCCTGCCCAGCCCAAAGATACAAAACAATAAGTGACCAGTGGTGATCTCTAGAAAGCTAAACAACTCAAAAAATTTCGCAGTATCAATGGGCTTTGTTACAGATATGGGGAGGAGTATAGTCCAGCCCACAAGTGTGCTACTCCTATTGTGGGTCAACTCAGGTGTTAGCTGGTGCCACTGCAGATGGTGGTCAGTTTTTGTCTGATGAAGTGATGGATATGCTGGAAGGTACTTTACCACGCTTTTGCGAAGCAGATTGTTTCATGTCACTGAATGCTATATCTGGCAGAGATGATGCTCGAGTGATTCAGTTACAAGCTCTAGTTTAAAATCAAACAATGGTAATTCTGGTGGACTCTGGGAGCTCACATACATTCATCAATGCAACACTGGTGAAAAAACTTCACTGCCCCATTGTGCTTGTTCCACCTCTATTAGTGAAAGTGGCCAATGGTGAGCTATTGCAGACTGCAACAGATGTTCCGAACTTTGAGTGGTACATCCAGGGACATACTTTCTAGTGCACTCGTTCTTGATATGAGAGCTTATGATTTAGTTCTTGGCATGGATTAGCTTGAAAAATTTAGTTCTATGAACTGTGACTGGCTGAACAAATGGATTCAATTTTCTTACAAAGGGCAGCTTGTCAAGTTGCAAGGGATCACTTCCACAGTTCAGTCCACACCTTCTGAAATGTCTTATCATAAGATCCTAAAGTATGATAAGTATAATGCTCTATGGGCTGTAATCATGATGCAGCAAAGTGATTGAAAATCCTGTACCTGATATTAAAAGTGCTCCCTCTCTTCTGACTAAACAAATTCAGCAATTGCTCACTGAATTTCAGAGCATTTTCCAAGATCCTTCTTTTCCACCTTTCAGGTCATGATCATGCTATCACTTTACTACCTGGTGCTGCTCCAATCAACACAAGACCATACAGGTATTCCCCTGAAGAGAAAGATGAGATTGAGAAACAAGTTTATAAGATGATGGCCAAAGGATTAATTACACCCAGCATCAGTCCTTTTGCTTCCCCTATGTTATTAGTTAAAAAAAAGATGGTACATGGAGATTCTGTATGTACTACAGAAGATTGAATGCTGTGACTGTCAAAAACAAATTTCCTATGCCAATCATTGATGAGTTTTTGGATGAGATTGCAGGTGCTAAGTTCTTCTCAACTATTGATCTGAAATCAGGTTTTCATCACATCAAAATGGCACCTCAAGATGAACACAAAACCGCATTCAAGACTCATCATGGGCACTTGAAGTTCAGGGTAATGCCTTTTGGCCTCACTAATGCACCTACTACATTTTCATGTTTAATGAATTTGGTCTTTGCCAAGTTTAAAATTTGTTCTAAGTGTTTATGGACGACATCCTTGTTTTTAGTAAGTCCTGGAAATGAGCATTTGCAACATTTGAGAGAAGTGTTTGCTACCTTGGCAGAACATCAACTATTTGTCAAGTTCAGTAAATACAACTTTGCTCAACAAACACTCTCTTATTTTGGTCATATCATTTCTGACAAAGGAGTCTCCACTAATCCTTCTGAAACCTTTTTAATGTTGCATTGGCCTGTCCCTGCTAATTTCACTGAATTAAGAGGTTTTCTGGGATTAACTAGCTATTATAGGAAATTGTCCAAAACTATGGTATTATTGCTAAACCTCTCACTAACTTGCTACAACACAAGTTATTTACTTGGACACCTGAAGCTCAGAGCGCTTTTGAGCAACTCAAAACTGATATGGCTCACACACATGTATTGGCTTTCCCTAATTTTTCTCAACCATTTGAAGTTGAGATTGATGCCTATGATTTGGGCTTTGGGGCAGTGCTATCTCAACATGGCCATCCTATTGCTTATTTCAGTAAAGCCCTGAGATATGCAAATCAAAAGTTACCAACATATGAAAAAAATTCTTGACTGTCATGATGGCTGTTGATAGATGAAAACTGCAGAGAAGTCAGTTTATCATTAGAACTGATCACAAAAGCCTATGTCATCTCCAAGACCAGAGCCTCTCTACTGATCTTCAGAAGAAAGCCATGTCTAAGCTTGCTGGCCTTCAATTCAAATTTCAGTACAAAAAGGGGGTTGAAAACAAAGTGGCTGATGCATTATCAAGAGTGAGCCAATATTTTCCTGAGTGCTATCTCTTCTGTGGTTCCTGTATGGATTCAAGAAGTTACTAATTCTTATGTCACAGACTCCAGGTCACAATCACTGTTGGCAGAGCTGGTACTGCATAGTCCTAATGCGCAGGGTTACTCTTTGGTGGATGGAGTCATCAGGTTTAACGAGAAAATTTAGGTGGGCAACAACCCTGCATTGCACTCAAAATTGCTGAATAGTTTTCATGATTTAGCTATGGTAGGTCATTTAGGGATTCTAGCCACATATCAAAGGCTGAAGAGAATTTTCCATTGGCAAGGCATCAAGCAAGATGTAGAAAACTTTGTGAAACAGTGTCAAGTGTGCCAACATGCTAAACACGAGAACATCAAAATCCCTGGTCTTTTACAGCCCCTGCCAGTACCTGTCAACTCATGGAAAGACATCTCAAGGGATTTCATAGAGGGACTACCTCTGTGAGCTGGTTATTCAATGATACTCGTAGTGGTAGACCGTTTTACTAAGTATGCCCATTTCATCCCATTGAAGCACCCCTTCACCGCTGCTCAAGTGGCCCTTACATTCTTGCAGGAGGCGGCCAAGTTACATTGTTTACCAAAAACCATTGTGTCTGATAGACACAAGGTTTTCACCGGTTTGTTCTGGCAGGAACTGTTTAAGCTTCTCAACACCCAACTGCAATTAAGTTCTACCTACCATCTTCAAACAGATAGTCAAACTGAAAGGATAAATCAGTGCTTGGAAATGTATCTCAGGTGTGCTGTGCATGATACTCCAACTAAATGGTACCATTGGCTGCCACTTGCTGAATTGTGGTATAATACCTCATTTCATAGTGCTCTGCAGTGTTCACCATTTAAAGCTTTGTATGATACTGATCCCTCCCCTGGCTTGGTGCCTCCACTCCATACTTTTGATAACACTGATGTGGTAAACATGTTAAAAGAAAGGCAGTTGCTCAACACAGAATGAAGCATTTTGCTGACACTAAAAGATCCGAGCGCTCCTTTGCAGTTGGGGACCAAGTTTTACTGAAACTACAACCATATGCACAAAGATCGTTACTCAACAGACCATGCCCCAAACTTGCATTCAAATTCTGTGGCCCTTTCAAAGTGTTTAGTAAAGTGGGACATGTTGCTTATCGACTGGATCTCCCTGATTCATGTCATATTCATCCAGTGTTTCATGTATCCGAGCTGAAACCCTTCACTCCTAACTATGAGCCAGTGTTCAGTACATTGCCTGATGTTGCATTGCTGGGTCAATCTTCTTCAGAACCA
Source organism: Zoysia matrella (assembly GCA_001602295.1). Lineage (NCBI taxonomy): Eukaryota > Viridiplantae > Streptophyta > Magnoliopsida > Poales > Poaceae > Zoysia > Zoysia matrella. The sequence continues at coordinate 66,907 of BCLG01001504.1, read as the reverse complement.
GCAAAGATTTGGAAGTGACGTTTGATCAAGCGATGTAATGCAGCTGCTACTCAAGTTCGTGTGTCCTGGACCAATCTTCCAGCAGAGATCACTACTTGGGAGGACTACAACGTGTTGAAGATGCGCTTTCCCACTGCAACAGTTTGGGGACCAGCTGCTTCTTCGGGAGGGGGCACTGTCACGACACTGCAAGGCGTGTCGGATGCGCTACAGTGCACTATGCCGGATATTGTTCAAAAGCGGGAAATGGAGAAGCCGCCATCAGTCCAGGAAAGCGCCAAGTAAAGAGGCTATTTAAGAAGAGATAAGGAGAGATTAGAGGGCATCTTAGAAAGCTGATTATCTCAACTACCCCGCTGTTCCTCTCTCTATCTCTTGTTCCCTCTGCTAATTCTGTTACCTACCGAGCTGTAACAAACTACTTTCTATCAAATGAACCACGAGATTCCCCGGCCACTTGTTGATCTATGTTGTTGCAATTGTTCGACTACATTTTGTTGCTTGATCGTTTGCTTGCAGTTCATTGCTGAATTTTTGTACATCTTCGGGTTCTACCCGTTGTATGTTACACCGCGTTGCCCGCGCGCCATTCGCAGCCGCCGTTGCCCGCTGCTTGCCGTCACCTGCAGCCACAAAGCCTGCCGGTTGCCTTCACCTGTAGCAGCGCCGGACGCCACTCGGCGTCGTCTGCAGCCGCGCAGCCCGCCTCTGGCCGTCAACTGCAGCAGTGCTCGTCACCTCCAGCAACACCGCCCACCACTGCACTGCTCGCCGTCGAACCCTCCCCGTCGAGCTGCCTGAATTGCGCAACACTTCAGAGAGAGAAGAGAGAAAGAGAAGGGACGGAAGTCACGAACTCACGGGAGAGGAAACGGGCAGGTAATTTAATCGAAGCTGTGAGAGAGTTCAGAGATTTATAGAAACGTGCTGGTTCCCTAGGAACTCTTCAGTGCTGTAGCAAAATGTGTTGATCTCCCTAGGAAACTGGTGCGACTCTAGGGAAACAAAACATTGCCTACTGTATTTGTATGTATTATAGGGAAATTAATTTTCCTTAGGGTATGAAAAAATACCGTAGGGAATTACAAAGTTTTCTAAGGAAATCAGAGTATTCCAGTAGTGTGTTGGCACTTAACTAAAGGAGATAATTGTCTTTAAAAAATTATATTCAACTTACATCTTTTTTTTTTCCAGAAATCATCCTCTTCAATCAACTGGAATAATCTCACCGCTGTTTCTTGGGTTGGGAGGGGGGGGGGGGGCTGTTCCAATGGGTCATGGACGTAGGCTCTGTTTCTTTCAGCTTTTCAGGATGCCTTTTTCCGCTAAAAAGCTGAAACCTGAAAAGCTGAAACAAACAAAGTTCTAAAAAACTGGTTTTTTGAACGCTGAAAGGTTAGCTTATGAGGAAATGAGCTAAAAGCTGAAAAACTCATCTAGAGCTGCTTTTCTGACTTTTGGTGTGCGGAGAAGCCAAGTATATATTGCAAAAACCAACAATTATTACTTCATCAGTCAGCTTTTCAACTAGCCACCAGTCAGCTTTTTTAAAAGCTCAAAAACTCCAGCTCAAACAATGAGGCCCTTAGACTTTACAACGACGGTATATGCTGAAATGGTGAAAATTACATGTGTGACAGTAAGGGGTCCGCCATCCTATGAAATCCTAAACTGGTGATCCATCAGTTTACTTTTTTTTTTTTCAATTTGAATGGCCATCTAAACATGTTTAAATAAGTTCAAAATAGGACTAAGCGCTCTAAATGGTTACCCTCTATCTATTGTTTAAATGGGTTCAAACGGCCGTTTAAAACCTTTTAGGAAAATATGGCCATGACGTTAGTGGGCAACACATCAGCGGGCTATCGTCTCTATGATGATAGTTAGATAGAGAGAACAATATATTTAGAAACTTTGCTTGTATACTAAGAAACTAAAAAGATGGAGTATTAGTAAGCAGTAAATTGCTCCGATTGAATAGTTTGAAAGTAAAGCGAGTCAAAATTTTGTTTAAGGTGTGAAATAAACAAAGTGTATTGTTTGCAGTAGCGGAATTGAACAAAATTTTCAGGGGGGGCATACAATTATTTTTTAAAAAAAATAGTAATATGCATCAAATTTTTATTGTCCAGACTTACATTATATCAAATTTAGAAATTAGCATCGAAATTTAGCAATAGACAAAAAACATAACAATAAAAAATATCAGTATCATCCGTTTTTATTTTAATTTGAATTTCTTGTTGATAGATGTTATGTTCTTTAAAAATTTTAATGCTTAACTTTGGTTTACTAGATATATTACACTATAAATTTAAGAACAATTTGATTAAAGGGTAAAAATAGTTTAGCACTCTCTTCGTCTCAATTTATAATCATTTTGGACGGAGCAAAAGAATTAAAGAAAGTGAAAAAGGTGAGATGTTAAATTCAGAATGACTTATAATTTAAGATGGATGGAGTATTTTTCTTACTCCCTTCATCCTAATAGAAGCTTATTTTTAGGTTTTATTGACTACAAATTTGACCGATGATTTATATAGATTCAGTTAAATTTAAAAACCTAGTATATATTTGTACTTTTAAGTTCATCAAAAAAATATTTTCATAATATATATAATTCATCAAAAGAAATACTTCATAATATTTGAACCATTTTGTTTTCTAAATTATTTTTACTAGACATGTTAGATAGCTTAGACTATTATTTAAACTATTTTTAATTAGTAAAGTGATTTGCATCTCTTTTAGACTAAATATTAATTTTTGACATGCGAAGAGCAATACATACTTAAGAAAATTTCCAATCATAGGGGGCCATGGCCCCTGCCGGCCGGGCGCGGCTTGCCTGTCTCTGGTCTGTCTCCATCCGTGTCTCCGTGTGTGTAAGCGATCCAGTCCCTTGCTACGCGCTCGTGCTCGCCGATGGCCGCTACCTGCGCACCTCTGCGGCGACACCTTTTTTTTTAATGTTTCGTATGCTAACTTTAGATTAAATTCCACATGTTATCGAAATATATGTCTAGCTCTATCGTTGACACGGTGGTAGTATAGTTTAAAAAATCTTCCTGCAGTTCCAAAGGAGCATTTTGAAATGTCTACTCTGCATCCCTTATTAGATGATTAAGCATGAAAAAGGAAACGTGCGGTGTTGCCTGATACTACTTCATTTAAAAATATAAGCATTTAAAGGTTTAATTAAAATCAAACTTTTATCTCTTTGACTATTAATAATATACTTAGTAGAATTAATAATATTTTATCATAAAAAATATTTTTTATTTATCATTAAATAAGTGTTCATAAAAAAATATATTTTATTTTAGAAATTATGTAATTTTTTATATATTATTAGTATAAGTAAAAAAATTTAAATTTATCTAAATCTAAAAATGCTTATATTTTGAGACGAAGGTAGTATAATGATACAACTCAACTTCACGGCTATTTTTAAAAACAAAGAGATATAGTTCGATGTAGTATTATAGCGGGCCATAGATAAGAGTGGAGGGAAAGGATCGCATCGATGCCTCATAGACACGGATGGACCCCCCCCCCCCCCCCCCGACTTGCTGGTACGGTGGGGGGCTCGTTCTGCCTTATGTTTCGGAATGCACTTTGCGTTGTCCTGCAACTAGAATGAGCCTGATGAACGTCATGTGGGTATTTGATGTGGTCTCACTTTTGATTTGACCCAATTTGGTTTCAAAAATATATATATCCGTTTCGCTGTGATTCAATGCATCCATACTCAATCAGTCCATAATCACTATATTCAAATGGCAAATTATAGGGAATACTACTCAATCAGTCCATAATCACTATATTCAAATGGCAAATTTTAGGGAATACTGCACCCTCCGTTCTAAAACGACTGTCGTTTTATATTTTTAAATTTTTACTTTTAACTATTAGTTTTATTCAAAAATTTGTGAAATTATTATTTATGTTATTATGAAATGATTCATTATTAAAAATATTTTAACCATGACTTAATAGGTTTTTTATTTTCATAAATTTTTTGAATAACAAATAGTCTAATGTTGATTTAAAAAAATTAAAAACATCATTTATTTTGAAACAGAGGGAGTACGGTACAAGGCCATCCCAAGAAAATTATAATGTAAAAGTAGCTACTCCTACTTACAAGTGAACAATTTTAACAGCCCTCTGAGTAGGCGTTTCTTAATTTTCTTACTATTATTCTTCCTTCTTCCATCCTCCTCGTCGTCATCCTCGATGTTTCCGGCCAGTGAACCGTTGGCTTGAGGCGCCTTCTTGATCTGTTCTAGCACCATGACAAGATTCTCTAAGATGGCATCCACGTCCTTCTCCTTGGATCTCGCCATCAGGTTCTCGGCCACGTCCGCCGGCGAGATGTCCACCTCCCCCAGCAGCTACCGAACCTCGCCGAACAGCTCGTGCTGGGTGATGCCCAGGAAGTTCTTGGCCAGCACCTTGAAACCCTCAAAGAAGCAGTAGGACATCTCGATGTGCATGTTCATCCTGCCTCGCCGGATCAGCGCCGGGTCAAGCTTCTCCTTGTGGTTTGTCGTGAACACGATAATGCGCTCGCCTCCGCACACCGACCACAGCCGTCGATGGTGTTGAGCAGCCCCGACAGCGTCACCTTGCCAGTATCGTCATCCTGACCGTCCGGTTTCCATTTCTTCTTCTGCTTGGCGCGCTTGCCAGTGAGCACTACCGAAATGCCCGTGTTTGTCGAGTGCCAAGAGCACTCGGCAAAAGATCAAAAACACTCGGCAAAGAGTTTGCCGAGTGCCACCCACGGCATAGGTCACTCAGCCTACCTTCTGACGACAAAAAGCTGTTTGCCGAGTGTTTTCTGTCGGGCACTCGATAAACTTTTTGCCGAGTGCCCTTTGGACCCTCGGCAAAAAAAAAAAATAGACCGAACAGACAGAAAACAGTGACGTAGCGTTTGCCGAGTGCCTGCATGTGACACTCGACAAACTTTTTTCTTTGCCGAGTGCCAGACTTTCGGCACTCGGCAAAGACTTAATTTTGTCGAGTGCTAGAACCGCAACACTCGGCAAAGATTTAACGTTTGCCGAGTGTCTAGGTAAAAACACTCGACAAACGTTATGTTTTTGCCGAGTGTTTTTACCCAGACACTCGGCAAAACCTGGGCCACTCGGTATAATATATTTTTGAAATGTTAAAATCAGCTTAAATCACACATATATCACATCACAGACAGTTTATATAAACCACAAACATATAAATCACATCACAGGCAATTTATATAGCCAAAAAACACTTAAATCACATCACAGTTAGTTTATATAAACAAGTCTCACACAAAATACAATAAACATCTATCATATTAGTTTACTTCACACATATATAGTCCAATAGTTTCACACACAGATCAACTACGAGGCCACTGCGGCGTATGAGGCGATTGATTCGATGGCGCATGATTTGATGTCGCCAATTGATTCTGTACAAAGGAGAAAAGATTGCATATGTTAGATAAAATTTAAAATAGAAACAAACAACTTAAAATATTCATACTCACAAGAGTAGTTGCAGGAGGAGGTGGAGGAGGAATTAGCTCTGGTGGCAGAGGTTGACCCATCTTCTCGCTAAGACTTTGCATCCACTGAAACATATGCTCTATTCTCTGCCGCTCGACCTCTTGCCTCTACCGATCGACCTCCATCCTTGCCGCCATCTCCTCTCTTAGCCTCCTCTCTTCTGCCCGCTCAGCCTACAATATTTCACCTCAACATTACAATACAAAGCAAAGGTATGTAAAAATCAAAGAACGACGAATAAAACATAAGTAACCTGGAGTGACTCTATCCGAGATTGTGCAGTGGCTGGTCGTGGGCGTATGGTCGGGCTTGAACTCGAGCTCCTAGCTCGAATCTGAGAGAGAGTGGGAGTGGTGGCCGTGTCGAGTGTGCTGTCCCCAATTCAGTACCGCCCGTGCTTCTTGCCTCCTCCTACTCTCATGACGACTTCTCCATCAAGGTCCTGGGTGCTCGGATCGTACTCTTGCCCATGAACCTCTTTTGTCATCTCAGTGTACTCACTGAGGCGGCTGTGGACGGTCGCATTGCTGTACGTCGAGGGCGGGTCCTCCGAGTTGTACTCAACGTCGGAGGTCGCCTTGCCCTTGTGGGCCAAAGCCCATGCCTTGAACTGGGAGCAAGGCTGACCACCATGTGACGAGGACTGCGAAAAAATAGCAAGATGAGTACAAATTATGCAGAATTGAGTGTTATAATAAATAAATGAATTCGCGTACCCATCTAGCCGCGTATTCGTCGAGGTTTAGGTTGCCTTGATGGTGTGGTGCACCTGGCATCATCAAACGACGCTCTCGGCAAGCGTTGTGCGTCTCCTCCCACTCGACGACGCACCACTTATTCACCATCTCTTTCTAACATTGGATATGCTGGGCGCACTACCACGGAGGCACCTACATGTCATTAAGTATATGACATATAAAAAGATCAAATTAAGTGTACTAAATCTCAGAAGAAAGCAGTATTAATGTTTTATATTTACCTGCAGGTATTCTTCCCGGGTCATCGTCATAGTTCTTGCTTGAGTTTTGGTGATCTTCGTGTCAAGGTATGTAGCATGATATGTTACAATAGCCTGGATGCGAGCCTCGTAATGCATGTCCTTGACGAGCTTGACACAGGCCTTATGAGCCACAGCAGCCGCCTTAGCCTCCTTTCCGTTCTGGCATCTGAAGAAATCCTGCATATAGAGGCGATGTATCCAATCATTATTTAGCATTGTCAAATAAAAAACTAAATATAGTGCGAGGAATACTTACCCACAGCTCAGCCGTCACCCACTCCGCCTTGTTGCGAAAGACCCTGCCATCCCGATCTGGTACATCGAGAAAGGCGATGTAGTGGTCCCATGTGTAAGCCGGCTCATGCCCTCTGCCATACGCAACCAGGCCCGAAAAATGTAGCCTGAACAAAAGACCAAGGATGTCATTGACATGGCGTTTATGATCACCTACAGCCAGAAGCATCCAACCTCTGCCCAAGTGATTAAGATAAATCATTAGTTTCTATTGTGATTTTCAACATATCAAATGAAAAATAAATGACAACTTATTAAGTAACTTACCTAGCACCAGTGGGCCGAATCAGCGGGCGTCTGTCACGCGGTATCGGTCGGGTCGGGAGGGTAGAGGGACCTCGCAACCAGACACCCGACGTTCTAGAGGAAGCTAAACCCAATGTCGCCTCCTCCTGCTCGTCATCCTGCTCCTGCTCCTCCTGCTCCTCATCTTGCTCCTGCTCCTCATCCTGCTCGTGCTCCTCTTCCTGCTCGTCCTCCTTGGGCAACGACGGTGGTACAGGTGACGGTGGAGCTACAGCTGCCTTGCCTCTCCCTCGACCTCTGCCTCCACCCTTTCCTTGACCCTTGCTGGACCTCTTAGCTGCATCAGAACCTCTTTTGTACAGCGATTTTACCTTTCTGAAACCGCCAACCATCTTTGCCCAATCACCTGCAATAAAAAAAGAGTAAACCAATCAGCACAGATAAACAAAATGTATTTAGAATGAGATGCAAAAAAAAAGAAAATTAAAAAATGAACTAGTACTAAAAAACAAAAATTAATTATTAGTACGGATCATACATGTATTAAAAATAATCATCATGATCGGAATTAGCTGGATCATAAGTCTCATCATCACTATCACCAATGTCAATATAATCATGCCCAAGCTTCGAAGGAGGAATGGTGTCATCACTGTCATTGCCTAAATGTTGCTTAAGTAATTCTAAGTCCTTCACATTATGAACCTCGTCTCCAGCGTCCTCGTCGATAGCCCTTTCATTGTCTACTTCCATTTCGATCGCTTCGGTTAAGTCTATCTCCAAAGTACCTTCTAGCCCATTTTCTTGAAAGAACTCTCTGTCATATGTGTTGTAATCTTCATTGTTTGGGACCGGTAATTTACCGTGTGGAGATATCTTGTACACAACATCCCAACCCTTAAGACGGTCATCGGTTTGGCACGGGTAAGAGAGATAATAAACTTATGTGGCCTGTTGAGCCACAATATAGACATCGTCTCTTAGTAAGACAGATGATTGTCGAATTTCGACTAACCCAAGATTAGGGTTCCGTCTCACTACTGCAGGATCAAACCAATGGCATTTGAATATTACAGGATTAAGAGGTTTTCAACCATGAAACGTGAGTTCATATATTTCTTCAATTCTTCTATAATACTCGACCCCATCAAGGCCTTGCGTAAAAATTCCAGTATTTGTCGTTCTTCGCTTGGGCCGACTATGCTCATGTTTTATTGTGTGAAAGCGATATCCATTCACGTCATAACCGGTAAATGACCTGACCCTACAGGCACAGCCGTCGGCGACCTGTCTCAACTCGGCACTCATAGACGCATCGATTTGGCCCTGCGAGATAAATCAAGATAGTTCTTTGTATTACTTACACATACGAGCAACTTGTAATGTCAAAGTAAGTACGAGGTAAATTGGACAGTACCTTATGTTTGAACCAAGACATGAAATCGGGCATTTCATTTCCCGCACCCTGTCTAAGAAGTGTCTCAGCTTCATGCGGGGTAGGTTCCCTTGATTCACGCCAGAATTGATGATGAAATTCTTGCATGTACGGCTCCACTTCGGAAAGGTTAGTCAACACATATACTATAATATTGCGCCACTCTTCATGTTTTAAGGTCTTATGGGTCGCATCACTTGCACTTCCGAGTTGCCCTCGAAAAATGCTGAGGTTCGATTCGTCTTCGCTCGCATTGTAACGAGCGGTTGGGTTATGCACGTTAGGAAGGTTGTCACAATAGTATTTTGTTGTGAAGTTTGACACCTCCTCCAGAATGTATGCCTCTGCGATGGAAGCTTCTATTTTTCATTTATTTTTACATTTAGTTCGAAGAACCTTTTGACATCTCTCAATTGAATAGCACCAACGGCCCTGCACAGGCCCCCCATTCGTGCCTCGTACGGGAGGTGCAAAATCAAATGTTGCATCGGATTGAAAAAGCCGGGTGGAAAGATCTTCTCTAACTTACAGAGCAACACAGGTGCCATTCTCTTCATGTCTGCAATCACGGTCCGAGATAACTCCTTAGCACAAAGCTGACGAAAAAAATTGCTCAACTCTGCCAGCACTAGCCAAACGTACTCAGAGACATAGCCTCGAACCATCACCGGAAGAAGCCGCTCAAGCTATATGTGGTAGTCATGACTCTTTAGCCCATTGATTCGCATAGTAGATAAGTTCACTCCCCTCATCATATTCGATGCATACCCATCAGGGAACATTAAAGTTTGGAACCATTCTACTACTTCTCTCCTTTGTGGCCTCTTTAGAACGAATTCGGCCTTAGGCTTGCTCCATGACTTGCCGCCTCTAGGAGGCGCCATTTCTTGCTTTGGTCTATCACATAACATTGCCAGATCCAATCTAGCATTAACGTTGTCTTTTATCTTATCAGGAATGTCCATGATTGTTGTCCAAAGAGCCTCGACAACATTCTTTTCAGTGTGCATTACATCAATATTATGTGAAAGTAGAAGGTCATCAAAGTAGGGGAGCCTCCATAAGCCCGACTTCTGAGTCCAGGCATGTTGCTCACCATATCGTACAAAACCACCTTCTTGTGCACTGATCTCGAGAGCATCTATTTGAGCACAAAGTGCGGCACTTGTCATCATCTACGGTGCAGACTCTGTAACTACGACACCTTTCGTAAAATTCTTGATGTCTTGTCTGAATGGATGGTCAAGAGAGAGGAACTATCGATGTTTGTCAAACGAAGAGTACTTGCCACCCTTCTTCAACCAAATGAACTGCAGAGCTGCCTTGCATACTGGGCATGGGAACTTCCCGTGAACACACCAACCGCTGAATATCCCATACGCCGAGAAGTCATGCAGGGAGTAGTGGTACCAAACATGCATTTTAAAGTTCCTCTTTGTAGCTCGGTCATACGTCCACACACCTTCCTCCCAAGCATAGAGCAAATCATCAATCACAGGCTCTATGAACACACTTATTTTATCCCCCGGGTGTTCGGGAATTATCAACAACAAGAATATGTTCTGTCGTTGGAAGAGGACGCCCGAGGGTAAATTGAGAGGGATGACGAACACGGGCCAACAAGTATATGAGGCAGCCATCATTCCATAAGGATTGAACCCATCTGTTGCCAGCGCAATACGTACATTTCGAGCCTCTAAAGCTTTGTTGCGATGAATCACATCAAAATGGGTCTATGCTTCACCATCAGAAAGATGTACTAGCTTCTCAGAATTGTATCGACGTCTATTTTTATGCCACGTCATCTGTTTCGCAGATTCCTCGGTCATATATAGCCGTTGGATCCTCGATATGAACGGAAGGTACCGCAAGATTTTCACGGGTACCGCGAGCTGCCTCTTATGACCATCACCAGAGTCTACCTCTAGGAACCTAGAGGATCCACACTTTGCATAGTACTTTGCTTCTGCGTGTTCCTTTTTAAGTAAGATGCACCCCTTCGGACAAACATGTAACATGTATCTGCTCATATGGCATCTTCAGTGCACGAAGGATTTTCCGTGCCTCATACATGTTATTTGGCAGAATGTGATCTTCAGGAAGCATGCTACCAAAAACTGTCAACATAATATCGAACGCGTCTCGACTTAGGTTAAACTAGGACTTTACGGCCATTAGGCGTCCAATGGCATCCAGTTGAGAAACCTTTGTCCGACCGTGAAGGGGTTTCTGTGCCGCAGTCAACATGTCGTAATACGCCTTTGCGGTTGCCTCTGGCTCCTCCCTCTACCTTCTTCAGCGAAATGTGCTTCATGATAGTCATTTAACATGTCTCCTACCCCGCCATCAACATCATAATCCTTGACATGTTGTCTCACGACCTCGTGTCTCATACGATTAGATTCACCATGGTAGATCCATCGGGTGTAATCTACCGTAAATCCATTCTTACAAAGATGTTTACCCATTACCACCTTTGTTTGTCGACGCATGTTAGCACATCTGCTGCAAGGACACCAAGTGGCAGACGCTCTTTTAACCTTGGAAAATGCTAGTTCTATGAAAGCATCGGTCTTCTCAATCCATTCATCGGTCAACGAACCCTGACTTGAGCGTCTCGTGTACATCCACGCACGGTCGTCCATCCTTTAACATATCAGCGAGTGATATAAAAATCAATTGCATCTACACAATGTTTGTACTATCTAATAGGTGAAGATAGATCCTAATCCCACCCGAAGATGCGTAGATGAGGTTAGTTTCCATGCTCTACTTCTATTCGAGACAGAATTTCGGCAGCACCTCCTTACTGTGACCAGAATACACGTCCTGCAAGTGAGATTGTGTATCCGGTCATAACAAGGAGGTGATGCTGAAACTCTGTCTCGAATAGAAGTAGACCATGGAAACTAACTCCATCTACGCATCCTCAAACTGTCCAAAAAAGTGGACAATTCGAAACAGATACGGTTATAGATATGTAAAGATCTACATATTTCTAACCGTATCTATTTCGAACGGGGGACGTCTAACAAGGTTACGTGATCTATGAACATGATATGACAAAAATGTCTTTTATCTCTCACCTTGTGTCCTGCAAAGTGACAAGACTAGGACGATATAATTAAGTCTCTCCTGAAAAAAAAGAAAAATAATAGCTTCAATGTTAAGCATATAATACACTATCTTTCACAACTGCTCCTCCCTTTCCACCACCATCACCTCGCTTGCGCTATAGCGACTATAGCGTCTACCCACCACCACCATCACCACGCTCGTCATGGCAACTACTACCACCACCACCTCGCTCGCGACATAGCAACTGTCACCACCACCACCTCGCTCCCGACATACTGACTACCATGACCACCTCGCTCCCGACATATCGACTACCATCACCACCTCACTCGCGCCACGATGACTAGCACCACTCATACAACTTCGCTCGCGCCAACTACGTGTTCAATAACTATAACATGAACAAAAATTCACCTGAGG
>BCLG01001504.1:35814-54731 GCA_001602295.1 Zoysia matrella | reverse complement strand
GGTGCGGTGTGTGCGCATGTGTCTGAGCGAGACCGACAGCCGGAAGCCTTTTTAAACTCTATCTTTACCGAGTGCCGGATCCGTTTTGCCGAGTGCCCAGATCTCGGCACTCGGCAAACATAGAGTTTACCGAGTGCCGGTTCGAGTTTGCCGAGTGCCTAGATCCTGGCACTCGACAAACATAGAGTAATTCGTTTTTAAAAACCGCGTAGTTTGCCGAGTGTCTACTGGCTGACACTCGGTAAACTGTATTTTTATTTTACTCTTCTTCTCTTTTCTATAATGTATTTTACTAAATTTATTCGAATGTGCTTTGAAAATACCTTGTCAAATTCACTCAAAACTGCATATTCGATGCTTGCACAAATATTAGACCATTATTTCATGCAGTTGTAACTCATAATCAATTTATACGAATTGAAGCTCTACAAATGTAGTAAATTGATTAAAATTATCAAACGGATCCAAAAATTCGCCAAAATTTCACATGAGACAATCTATGTTGGTTATTTCATATACAAAAAGTTGTAAAGTGAAATCTCAACTCGACCATCACGTTAACTCTAAATCTAAAGGAATTCTTCGCAAGAGTAAGATTCTTGTTTGGAGATGCTTCGATTTCTAAGCAGCGTACATGACAGCTTGTACAAAACATGCTCAATTTTTTATCACATGTTCCACATATGATATCATAAGATATTGACAAATCTCATGATTTTCACACTTTGTTTGTTTTTTATACAATTTTAAAACAATTCGGCCGCACATTTATGATCATGTTTCGTGGACACACATATTCGACATTTTCTATTACTTCCCGGTTAAAGCTTCACATTAAACTCAATAACATGAATCTAATTTTTTTATTCATTTTATTGCATTATTCGAATCACTTGCAGTTTAAATTTGACTTATCTCCAAAAAATTCTATTAAATGAAATAAATTAACTAAATATAGCTAGAAGATCAAAAAATGTACCAAATTTTAACATGGAGTAGCATACACAGTATATGGACAGGAAAAAAAAGTTAGTAGGGCAGGTAAGGAAAAAAATCAATTTCTTTGCCGAGTGTCAGAAAAAAACACTCAGCACAAATTTCTTTTGCCGAGCGTTCAGTGAATACACTCGGCAAAATATCTTTTTGCCGAGTGTCAAAAAATTGCATTCGGTAACAGGCCATCTTTTGTCGAGTGTCAAACGTAGACACTCGGCAAACCGTAACGATCGCAAACGGACGTTAGTTTTGCCGAGTGCACGGTACCTGACACTCGGCAAACAAAATGTTTACCGAGTGCGGAGCCACTAACACTCGGCAAAAAAAAGTTTTGTCAAGTGTTTTTTTTTTACGCCGTGAGTTTTTGTTGTGACACTCTGGTATACTTTAATTTTGCCGAGTGTTCGAGGAATTGCACTCGGCAAAAATTAGTGCACTCGGCAAAGAGCCAGTTTTCGGTAGTGGAGGTCCCTGGGAAAAAATTTCGGCAAAATATCACCGAAATTTCTAAAATATCGTATTTATCAATGAGGTCCGATATTTTTTTTATCACCGAAATTTCATCGCTTAGTATGCATAATCAACAAAAAATACTTTGTTTGTATACACAACCATATTGTCTTATAGATTAATAGCAATTCCTTGTGAGTTTGTATAAAATAGTTTTAAAAGTATTTAAATTAATTCACCAAAATTACCGATATATTCGAAATATCGCATTTATCGGTGACCTCCGATATTTTTTTTTTATACCGGAATTTTTTTTCCTAGGGTCGAGCGAGCAGTCAATGTCCTCAATAACGATAATGGACTTGCTGGCCGTCTCGATGAACAGCCTCCGCAGCTCGGTGTTGCTCTTCACCGCCGCGACCTCAAGGTCATAGACGTCGTAGTCGAGGAAATTGGCCATGGCGGCGATCATGTTGGACTTGCCGGTGCCGGGCGGGCCGTACAGCAGGTACCCACGCTTCCACGCCTTGCCCACGGACGCGTAGGACTCCTTGCCGTCGCGGAACGTTTCCAGGTCCTCGATGATCCGCCGCTTCCTGTCCGGGTCCATGGCGAGCGTCGCGAAAGTGGACGGGTGGTCCAGCTTGACGATGGTCCAGCCGTCGACCTCGTCGCCGGCGCCGTTGGTGAAGAGGGAGCGCTGGCGGTTCCGCGCGGCCACGGCACTGCCCTGGGCAAGCACGTGCGGCAGGTACGCGGACTCGACGAGCGCGCGGTGGCGGCGGTGGAACGTGAGCCGGTACGCTCGGCGCTCGTCGGGCAGCAGCGCCGCCTGCGGCCAGTCCATCATGACGGCCCGCCTGCGCGTGCTTACTGTCTTGCTTGCCTTGCGCCACCACACACGGGCGCCGCGGAAGACGACGGCGATCTTCTCGTGGTCGTCGAGGGCGAGGCGGACGCGGTCACTGTCGACGTCGACCGGCTCCGCGCGGAGCCTGCTGGCGCGACCGGCGAACATGTCGCTGAGGTACGCCTCCACGGCGAGGTAGGCCTTGTTTGTTGGAATAATCCAGCCGTGGCCCTGTGACTGAAGTCAAGGAGGATCAACTCGCTCGTGCTAGCCAGACTCCAGGAGTTCATGCAGAAGTGGACGCGGCGACAGAGTCGTGGAGTGCGTGGTTGATTGTTCAGTCGTGCGATCGTGCATAGTCGTGTTTTCATGCATCGTGTGTGTGTTAGTTCCTAGCTTATAGGATCACGAGTGGAGTGGTTCAGAGGCTACGGGTATAAGTGGCCGTCCATTGTATTTCTGTTTTTTGCTTGCTGGTTTTTCGCATCAATACAATCTGAGATAAGCAGCTCAGTCAGAGCTGGGAAAAACAAAAACTTCAAGCGTTCGTCTTCCGTGCTCCTCCTCACGACGAGCACGTCCAGGGCTTGCGATCACAATTTTGATTCCTACATCTGGCATCAGAGCTGTGACGTGATTGCATGCCCAAATACCCCCAATTCACTACCATGTCGATCGTCACTGCAAACGACACCGGGCGGGCGAGCGGCGGCGGGCCGTTCGTGTATCCGCAACTGACGACGACGAACTACACTAGCTGGGTGATCCGCGTGCAAGCAATCATGGAAGATCAGGAGGTGTGGGAGGCGGTTGAGCCGGCGGCCAGGGCGGTCGTCGACACGAAGAAGGACAAGAAGGCCAGAGCGCATCTCCTTCAAGCTCTCCCGGAAGATATCCTGATGCAAGTGGCGACAAAGAAGACGTCTAAAGAGGTTTGGGATTTTCTCAAGACTAGATTTGTTGGTGCAGATCGTGTCAAGGCTGCGAGGCTGCAGACACTCAAGAGCGAGTTCGACGCTCTGCGCATGAAGGATGATGAATCGCTGTATCAGTACGCCGGCAAGTTGGACGGTATGTCAGTGCGGTACGCCAATCTTGGCGGGACGCTCACCGATGCTGCACTGGTGAAGAAGCTGTTCGATTCTGTGCATGACCGATTCATCAGTGTCATAGCCGAGATCGAGCAGTTCTATGATCTTAATGATCTGGCATTTGAGGAGGCAGTGAGCCGCCTCAAGGCGTTCGAGGAATGCACACGGCGCGCGTCGGGCATCACGACGGCGGACGGCCAGCTCTTGCTCACTCGTGCCGGGTGGGAGGTGCGTCACAAGAAGGAGGCTGGAGAAACCTCGAACAAAAGTAAATCGCCGACCAATGCTGGACGTGGGCGCGGCGGTCGTGGGCGCGGCAGAGGGCGTGGCCGTGGAGGGCGTGGAAACACGTCGAACATGGAGAAGACTGGGAGTGCCCCAGCAGCAACTCGTGACAAGAGTCACATCGAGTGCTACAACTGTGGCAAGAATGGCCACTACGCAAATCAGTGCAAGGCGCCATCAAAGAAGGAAGAAGATGCTCATCATACACGAGTTGAAGAAGTTGAGCCGGCACTCATGCTGGCAGTGACAGAAGAGCATCACGGTGCAGTATTCCTCATTGAGGAACACTTACAACCAGCTGTGTTTCTAGCAGCAGGTGGGAAAAGCCAGAATAGCATCTGGTACCTTGACAATGGAGCAAGTATCCATATGTCAGGTGACAAGGAGAAGTTTCACGAGCTGGATGAAACTGTCACTGGAAGGGTGAGGTTTGGAGATGGTTCGGCAGTGCAGATAAAGGGCAGAGGCTCAATCTTATTTGACTGCAAGAAAGGAGAGCAGTGGTTACTGCAGGAAGTGTACTACATTCCAAAACTGAAGAGCAATTTGGTCAGTCTTGGGCAGCTTACTGAGATGGGTTGCCACATCACTATGGAAGGGTCTGAACTGAGAGTGGTTGACAGAGAAACAATGAGACTGATCATGCAGGTGCAGAGATCTCCAAATCGGTTGTACAAGATTCAGTTAAAGGAGGCAGATCCGGTGTGTTTGCTTTCAAAACTAGAAGATCCAGCTTGGTTGTGGCATGCCCGGTTAGGACATGTAAATTTTCAAGCATTGAAGAAATTGGTGCACAGGGAAATGGCTGTTGGAGTGCCTGCCATATCTCACCCAAATCAGCTCTGTCAGGCATGTTTAGCTGCAAAGCAAACACGTGCCCCATTTCCATCTATGGTGCAGTACCGAGCCACAAAGCCACTGAAGTTAATTCACATTGATCTATGTGGACCTGTTACTCCTCTCACTGCAGCAGGCAACAAGTATATGATGCTGATTGTTGATGATGCAACAAGGTGGATGTGGATGTATCTGCTGAAAACCAAAGATCAAGCTTGCAGTGAGTTTGTGAAATTCAAGGCAATGGCTGAGAATGAAGCTGGGCATAGAATTAGAACACTGAGATCAGACCGAGGAGGTGAATTTCTGTCTGCTATGTTTGCAGAAGTATGTGAAGAAGCTGGAATTCAAAGACATCTCACTGCACCCTACACGCCACAGCAAAATGGTGTTGTAGAACGAAGAAACCGGACGGTGATGGAAATGGCGCGGGCTCTGTTAAAGGGCATGAACGTTCCAGGGAGATTCTGGGGCGAGGCAGTGAGGCACTCGGTTTACTTACTGAACCGGCTGCCATCAAAGTCTCTCGGAGACAGAACAGCATTTGAAGCTTGGAGGGGTAGAAAACCACATCTTGCACACTTGAGGGTGTTCGGCTGCACAGCTCATGCTAAGGTAACAAAACTAGATCTAAAGAAGTTAGATGACAGAAGCAGGCCAATGGTATACTTCGGGGTTGAAGAAGGTTGCAAAGCACATAGACTGTTTGATCCAAGTCAACGAAAGATTACTGTGAGCAGAGATGTGATATTTGAAGAAGAAACTCAGTGGAGCTGGTCTGCAAGTGGTGAAGACTTGAATTCAGCAGAATTCAGTGTTCAAAGCGAGCAATGGGAACATTCAAATGTTGAACCTGCAGGAGGTGGGTCGGCGAGTCGTATGCACGAAGAAAATTCAGGCACTGAACAAACACGAAGTGATGTGCCAGAAGCAGCGCCGGGATCTCCAGGATCATCAGGTACAGTTCCTGTTAATACAAATTTAAATGACATACTGCCTGATAGTCAAGAAACAGAGCAAGAAAACATGCCAGTTTCAGTACATCCACGTAAAGCTCCTGTAAGATATAGGAGTATGGCAGATTTGTACCAGAACACTCCAGTAGTGGAGCTGATGGACGAACCTGAGGATGAATCTGATGAAAAAGCTATGTTAGCTGTTTTAGAAGAACCTTCTTGCTATCAAGAAGCAGCAGGAAACCCAGAGTGGGAAGAAGCCATGAACCTGGAGATTGAATCAATTCAGAAGAATGAGACTTGGGTACTGACAGAATTACCTGCTGGTCATAGGCCCATTGGACTTAAGTGGGTTTACAAACTAAAGAAGAATTCTCAAGGAGAAGTGATCAGGCACAAAGCAAGGTTGGTGGCTAAGGGTTATGTGCAAAAACAGGGGATTGATTTCGAAGAAGTATTTGCACCTGCAGCTAGAATGGACACAGTCAGGTTAATTCTTGCCCTTGCTGCTAGCAATGGATGGATGGTACACCATCTAGATGTTAAGTCAGCTTTTCTGAATGGTGAACTTGAAGAAGAAGTATATGTGTCTCAACTTGAGGGGTTTACAGTTAAAAACAAGAAGCATCTTGTCTTCAGGCTGAAAAAGGCTCTTTATGGCCTTAAACAGGCCCCTAGAGCGTCGAATATCAGACTTGATAAAAGTCTGAAAAATCTGGGTTTTTGTGAGGTGCACTCAAGAGCAAGCAGTGTACAAGAAAGGTGAAGGTCAGTCAAGGATCATTGTTGGAGTGTATGTTGATGACTTAATCTTGACAGGGGCTGATCAAAGTTTGATTGGAGAGTTTAAGCATCAGATGATGTCAGAGTTCGAGATGAGTGATCTTGGACTGCTGAGTTACTACTTGGGAATCAAAGTAGAACAGCAAGAAAATGGAATCTCCATTAAACAGAGTGGCTACGCTAAGAAGATCTTAAGCAATTTTGGAATTGCAGAATGCAATCCAGTGAAAACACCAATGGAGCAGAAGCTGCAGCTGCACAAAGACTCCACTGGTATGTGTGTTGATGCAACTGAATATAGAAGAATAGTTGGGTGTTTGAGATATCTCCTTCACACAAGGTCAGATATTGCCTTTGCTGTGGGAGTTGCAAGCAGGTTTATGGAGAGGCCCACTGTACTGCATCAGAAAGCTGTCAAACACATCCTCAGATACCTCAAAGGAACTGTACACCACGGCTTGGTGTATAGCAGAGGGAATGGAAAAGAGGAGTTCACTGGATACTCAGACAGTGATCTAGCTGGCGACTCTGAAGATAGTCGGAGCACAGGAGGTATGGTTTTCTACATGAATGAGAACTTAATTTCGTGGAGTTCACAGAAGCAGAGAACAGTGGCATTGTCATCCTGTGAGGCCGAATTCATGGCAGCATCAGCAGCTGCTTGCCAGGCAATTTGGTTGAAAAATCTGCTGATAGAACTGACAGGAAATGAACCAAAACCTGTCAGGTTGTTTGTTGATAACAAGTCCGCTATTGCTCTGATGAAAAATGCAGTTTTCCATGGTCGGTGTAAGCACATACGCACGAGATATCATTTTATCCGTGAGTGTGTGCAGGATGGAGAGATCTTGGTGGAATTCGTTCGATCAGAAGAGCAACGGGCTGATGGACTGACAAAGGCATTGTCAGTAAGAAAGCTGGGAACTATGAGACACCTGTTGGGTGTTCGTGATCTTGGGCCACATCAGGATTAGGGGGGAGTCTGTTGGAATAATCCAGCCGTGGCCCTGTGACTGAAGTCAAGGAGGATCAACTCGCTCGTGCTAGCGAGACTCCAGGAGTTCATGCAGAAGTGGACGCGGCGACAGAGTCGTGGAGTGCGTGGTTGATTGTTCAGTCGTGCGATCGTGCACAGTCGTGTTTTCATGCATCGTGTGTGTGTCAGTTCCTAGCTTATAGGATCACGAGTAGAGTGGTTCAGAGGCTACGGGTATAAGTGGCCGTCCATTGTATTTCTGTTTTTTGCTTGCTGGTTTTTCGCATCAATACAATCTGAGATAAGCAGCTCAGTCAGAGCTGGGAAAAACAAAAACTTCAAGCATTCGTCTTCCGTGCTCCTCCTCACGACGAGCACGTCCAGGGCTTGCGATCACAATTTTGATTCCTACATTGTTGTGGCCGAAGTACTCGCTGGTGTGCTCGTCGACAGTGACGGTGACGTAGGGGTTGGCGAAGGCAAGGAGGCAGCGAGCAAGCGGCGCCAGGAGATCGAACGGGAGGTACTGCACTGACAACAGCTCGGCCCAGCTCTAATCGGACCTGCCGGAGCCTGGATCGCCGACGCCTTCCATCTCCATGGCTCGCTGAGAGGAGTACTGCTTGCAAGCTTGCTTATCACTCTTGTGACCAGTGGCAGAACTGGGAAATTTAGGGGCCGGTCCATCTCTAACGAGGGTGATTAAAAGCTTAGATCATTTATTTTATGTACGTTGTCGTGATCTTTATAGGAGTTGAGGTAGTGTCAATGTGTTGGCTATTGTGTTTATGATTAGGTAAAGCGACAGAGTTGAACGAGATCATACCTCTCATCTACTCCACGTCGCTGAGGCCGTCACTCAACGGAAATCGCAGCCTGAGACCTGTCTTAGCTGAAGCTAGGTCATTTTTTTATTGCTGAATGAGCTAAAAACTCTCAAAATAAATTAAATTCCCCCTCCATTAAAAAAATATTTTTTTATTACCAGAATAATTGATCTCTACATGTCTAATGTTATTCACTATACATATTTAGTCAGAAAAAATTTGATCCCACTTTGATGACAAAAAATACTTGTCAATATATGTATATAATAATTAACAATTGTATATATTGTTCATTAAAATTATATAGCAACTATGAAACCTTTAGTGACTAAATATATGTAACAATAATTATCATATACAATGATCACTAAAAATATATATCCAAATAAAAATAAAATCTTGATCACTGTTTATCAATTTTTAGCACTAAAACTCAGTGAAAAAACACTATTTTTAATATATTTTATATTGTTAATAGGTTGAATAAATTAGAGAGGGTAAACTAAAAAAGTTCTTTGAGGAATTTCAAATTATGGGGGGCCGCGGCCCCTCAGTTCCGCCACTGCTTGTTACAGTGCAGTCTGCAGTGCAGTTAAGCTCGCCATGGATTACCAATGTATTTATACGTCATATTTATACCGTTGTAACACGACTGAGATTAGCAAAGTGTTTTCTGTCTAGAAAAGATGGTCTTGGTCGAGTGAAGAAGATTCTCTGCAAGTACAAAGATATGGTACGTACCGGCGATTGTTCACAGTTTCACACTTCAAATTCCCTGATCAATTAGTTAATAACTTAATACGTGCGTGTTCGTTGATCAGTGGAGTTTAAAGCCATGGATAAGTGGACTAGCTTTTCTTTGCGACAGGTATATAAGTGGACTAGTCTCAGAACCCGTGCTAAGCCACCAACAGGGCAATGTGATTTATTTTTTTTATACGAGAAAGTAACGTGATACATTCTTGCTTTGATATAGAAAAGAAATATGACACAGTTTTTATAAATAAGTATGGCACAACTTGTATTAATACAAGCTGAGCTAAAAAAATAAATTTATATAATACTTGTTCTATTTTAATCTTTGCATGATGTATTTTTAAATAAACCAAACTAAAACTAATCGCAACTAAATAAATAAGGAATCCGTCTTCATATCTAGGTAGGTAAACCGGATTTTTCATTTCCACTGTTCGGTGGTGGCGGTAGCCATCGGCCAGATCACGGCTGGCGTGCGGCGGCCTTTTCCTAGTAGCTGGAAACGGGAGCCTCGTATACAGGGGCGGTGAGTTCCAATTAACTAGTAAATTTTGATGACGTACCGAGCGGTAAAAAAGTAATAAGTAGTGAAAAAAATACTGTAGTAATATATATTTTTAATTTTCTCTCTCATAATTAGAATTTTAGTTGAAGTGTAATACCATAGAGATAGAGAGATGGCAGTAATTTGAGTTGCTGCTATGAGTGTTGAAGTCGTCGCTCAATGCTGCATAAAGGTTAGGACAACGACACATCGACGCTGTGAAAGTTGGAGTCGCTGCACAACATTGTGCGAAGATGCCAGGGTCAAGAGGAGTCTAATAGAAAGTAAATTACGAAACAAACGAGACGCATGGTTCTACTGTTTTTTCCAATAGAAAGTAAAAATAAAATTTGTGACATCAAAAATATAGATAAAATTTGTAACACAAAAAGTGAAATAGATTACGTCTACAGAACTTTTTTTTATATAGGAGAGATTAACTAATAAGCACCAAGCTGTGCGCTTTTGCTTAGCTCCCACCAAAGCTCATGAACACACCCACTTTTGTGCCTGTGAAGTTCTATCGAAAGTAGCATACGACGCGTATCGTCAGGAGTCAAACCGAAAGCTGTACACTTTGTTTGGAACTAAGAACGCAGGTGAAGAACAAGCACGTGTTTTAGACGGGATTAAGAAATGGAATAAGAGCTTCTTGGTTGCTACTCTACTCGTCGAAGTCCCGTTTGTTCGGAAGAGTTTCCTAGTCTGGTTAGCGTCAGCATGACGAACGTGTGAGGCTGCTAGAGCAATGCTTCCATACTGTACTGTACTGGACTCTAGTGATATCATATTTGAAGTACTAACTCTTCCATTCTGAAAAAAAAGTGTCATTTTTTTGATTCAGGCACAGGGATTAAAGAAGTACCCCCTATAAAAAGGTAGAGTGCACTTGACACTACAACAGTAAGACCTCGTTTGGAACATAGCAATTTTATATAAATCTTATAGAAATTTCACATGAACTCATTCAATTTCATAGCAAAAAGCGATAGAAGTGAGAGTGACACTCTTTTTTTTTTAATAAATTATCAATCCTCCATGGGTTCCAGAATAGTTTGGTTATCATATCTTTAACCAATAACTTCCACATATAAATTTATCCAATTTTATTAATACAAAAATATTTTTCATGAGTAATCTAAAACTATGCCTTGTATTGGTAAACTTGATCGAATTTAAACAAATCTCAGGTTAAAGATAGATTTTATCAAACTCAAATGTAAACTTATTTTTGGGTGCAGGACGTATCCCTGATTTGGAGATTTGCTTGACTGTCGCAATCATCATGGCCAATATTTATCCATATGTTGCACTATATATAGTAATGAAGAATAAATGTAAAGGAATATGAAGTCACGATAGAAACAGAGCCTAGGCACGTATTAAAACTGTTATACAGTAGTTCCTTCGACACCTGGTGGCTGGCTGCCGACTGAGTTCTTTGGTTCTTTGCATTGTGGGAACATGTCTACATGTAATATTTAGCTGATTAAGTATTCTGTTATTTGAAAATGATGCGGTTGCATTAAATAAACATTTGCTTATAGGGGTGGTAATGAGTTGACAATTTTGACTTAGATTTGTTAAGGACCGAGCCATAGAAAGTCCAAACTGAATTTGAATAAAATTTTGAATGAAAATTTTAAAAAGCCAAAACAGATTGGGCAAGGACCCGTGACCCATTGCCCTTTTGCCACCCCTTCTTGGTGGATGTTGGTTACTTTAAAGAGGCATTAGTTTCTGCCAATGGTGCTTAAAGATGTGCGCATGCGCATATTTTATAAGTGGTGTACAATATCAACCTTCTACATAAATATTTTAACAATTTAATATTACCATATTATTTTTATTTTTATACAGGTTATAAAATCAGATTATGAAATTGACACTGAATATAATATTCCAGCACGATAATATATAATAGGTGATTCGAACACTCCAAACAAATAAGTATATATCACAAAATATTTATAAGTCACAAATCCACCATATTCTATTACATCTAGGATAGCCCAACTCCGTAATACAGAGACAACTGAGAGTCCATAACCAATTCATTGTTTCCTTTTTAAAAAATGCATCATCCTGATGACAAATTTGTTGATGGATAAAAAAGCACATGCCACTTAGAACTGAATCAACTCCAGTGAGCTTCAAGTCTTTTCCCGAAGGCCATTCCCCTCCAACATCGGAATACTATAAATAAAAAGACGACAGAAAAATAGCATAACAATGATAACATAATTCTAAGTATACAAATAAAGTTGATATCTATATACAAAGATAGTTTACATCTTCACAGTTTACTTTATAATGTCCAATTATCTTAAGGTACTCACAAACATAATATCCACAAAGGAAACCGTCAGTAGGTTCCTTATGACACTTCGAACAAGAAAGAACTAATTTAGTTGAAAATTTGTAGCAATTACTATACTGTTACATATGAAATTGAGCTGTACTTTAGCCAATTTAATCCTCCTCAATGGTACAAACTTGAGGAACCATAGATAAAAGAGAATATATAAATTAGGGCACAAATCACACTTAAACTTAAATTAAATTGAAGGAGGAGTATAAGATTACCTTAGAGAACAAGATCCACGAAACCACTTCAATCTATTTATCCCAGCCGCCGCGCGCTGCTCCTGTTCGAGCAGGTCGCAAAATGAACAGGGTATGGGCAGGTCGTATATATAGGGTTGGGTAATTTGGCGGGTTCCGAAAGTCCCCCCTGCACACAAAAGCGATGATTCTTTCAGGTGGCTCTTCTAAGCAACCGACTACACAAATGTCTATTTTTCAAGCTATCTTTTAGGAGAACCACCTCCACAAACTAAGCAAGTGCGGGCTGTTCTCTTAAGCCTCCGGCTGCAGAAAATGAGGCATTTTGTACAAGCAGATGGTTAGGAAGTCCGTTTGCATAATTGTATTCATGCAAGCGGCCGATATCCCCAGGCCCACATCTCGTTTAATAGGCGGTCTATACATCGAGCCGGGGGGGGGGGGGGGGGGGGGGGGGNNCATATTCAAATCTTTTGATGTGTTATTATGAATTCCGATGTGCACTGAATCAGTCATCACAACTATATTCAAACGACAAATTACAGGGGATACTCTAGAATACAAGGGGAGTGCTAGAAAATTATCGCGTAAATAGCTTCTCCTACTTACAAGTGAACATTTTTACCAGCCCTCTGAGAAGGCGCTTCTTAATTTTCTTACTATCATTCTTCCATCTGCTTCCATCCTCATCATCATTATCGATGCTTCCGGCCAGTGAACCATTGGCTTGAGGCGCCACCTTGATCTGTTCTAGAACCATGACAAGATTCTCTAAGATGGCATCCACGTCCTTCTCCTTGGATCTCGCCATCAGGTTCTCGGCCACGTCCGCCGGCGAGATGTCCACCTCCCCCAGCAGCTGCCGAACCTCACCGAACAGCTCGTGCTCGGTGACGCCAAGGTAGTTCTTGGCCAGCACCTTGAACCCCTCAAAGCAGCAGTAGGACATCTCGATGTGCATGTCCATCCTGCCTCGCCGGATCAGCGCCGGGTCAAGCTTCTCCTTGTGGTTGGTCGTGAACACGATGATCCGCTCGCCTCCGCACGCCGACCACAGCCCGTCGATGGTGTTGAGCAGCCCCGACAGCGTCACCTTGCCAGTGTCGTCATCCTGACCGTCCGGTTTCCATTTCTTCTTCTGCTTGGTGCGCTTGCCAGTGAGGTCGAGCGAGCAGTCAATGTCCTCAATAACGATGATGGACTTGCTGGTCGTCTCGATGAACAGCCTCCGCAGCTCGGTGTTGCTCCTCACCGCCGCGAGCTCAAGGTCATAGACGTCGTAGTCGAGGAAGTTGGCCATGGCGGCGATCATGGTGGACTTGCCAGTGCCGGGCGGGCCGTACAGCAGGTACCCACGCTTCCACGCCTTGCCCACGGACGCGTAGTACTCCTTGCCGTCGCGGAACGTTTCCAGGTCCTCGATGATCCGCCGCTTCCTGTCCGGGTCCATGGCGAGCGTCGCGAACGTGGACGGGTGGTCCAGCTTGACGCTGGTCCAGCCGTCGACCTCGTCGCCGGCGCCGTTGGTGAAGAGGGAGCGCTGGCGGTTCCGCGCCGCCACGGCGCGGCCCTCGGCGAGAACGTGCGGCAGGTACGCGGACTCGACGAGCGCGCGGTGGCGGCGGTGGAACGTGAGCCGGTACGCTCGGCGCTCGTCGGGCAGCAGCGCCGCCTGCGGCCAGTCCATCATGACGGCCCGCCTGCGCGTACTTACTGTCTTGCTTGCCTTGCGCCACCACACCCTGGCGCCGCGGAAGACGACGGCGATCTCCTCGTGGTCGTCGAGGGCGAGGCGGACGCGGTCACTGTCGACGTCGACCGGCTCGGCGCGGAGCCTGCTGGCGCGGCCGGCGAACATGTCGCCGAGGTACGCCTCCACCGCGAGGTAGGCCTCGTTGTGGCCGAAGTACTCGCTGGCGTGCTCGTCGACGGTGACGGTGACGTAGGGGTTGGCGAAGGCAAGGAGGCGGCGAGCAAGCGGCGCCAGGAGATCGAACGGGAGGTACTGCGCCACCATGGACCATAGGAAGAGCAGGCTCATGACCGTCGACGACAGCTCGGCCCAGCTGTAACCGGACCTGCCGGAGCCTGGATCGCCGACGCCTGTTATCTCCATGGCTCGCTGAGAGATACTTGCAAGTTAGCTTATCACTTTTGTTACTGTGCTTTCTGCAATGCAGATAAGCTCGTCATGGATTAGCACTGTATTTATAGCTTTGTGACACGCGGTTTCGTGAAACACGAGCTGAGATTAGCAAGGTGTTTTCTGTCTAGAAAGTTGGTCGAGCGAAGGAGATTCTCTGCAAGTACTACGAAGATATGGTACGTAGTGATTGTTCACAGTTTCACACTTAAATTCGTACAAGCACAACTATGTGGTACAAGATATGATGTATTTCCTCTGTTTTTAAACTAATATCGCTCTTAATTTCAACATCTATTTTGACTATTTATTTTGTTCAAAAAATTAATTCAAATGTGTAAAATTTTAAAATAAAATTTAAATAACTCGAATGATTAAAGTTGATGTTAGAAGTATTGACATCAACTTAAAAACGAAGAGAGTAGTTAATAACTGTATAAATGCGTGTTCGTTGGTTAGTGGAGTTTAAAGGCATGGATAAGTGGACTAACTTTTCTTGGCGACACATAAATAAGCGGATTAACTAATACTAAGCACTGTGAGCGTTTGCTTAGTTCGCATCAATTCAAAGCTGATGAAGACCCACTTTTGTGCCTGTAAAGTTCGATTGAAAGTAGTATACGATGCGTATCGTCATGAGTCAAACAAAGAACACTGGTAAAGCACAAGCACGTGTTCTAGACAGGATTAAGAAATGGAACAAGAGCTTTCTTGGTGGCTACGTACTCTAGTCGTCGAAGTCCCGTTTGTTCGGAAGTGTTTCCTAGTCTGATTATTGCGTCAGCATGACGAGCTTGTGAGGCTGCTAGAGCAACGCTTCCATGCTGTACGTACCGGACCCCCCCCCCCCCAGTGATATTTGAAGCAATAAGGAATTTGAAATTGGTCAATGTGTCAAACGCAGGAACGGGTCGTGAATTACTCACATTTTCAACCGTCTGATCTGGATCATACATGTCAGATTTGATGCTAAAGCACCTGATAAACAGTGATACGTGCTACATGAGGTTCTCTGCCATTCTGACGAAGGTTACTGTAGCACCACTCAAATATTTGGGCACCTTCAATGTGCGATAAGTGATATATGAGATATAAAATATCATTTAAAATGAAATCTAAGTATTATGGAGATTGTCATTAAGAAGGAAACCACTAAAACTGTCCATGATGCTATGACAAATGCTACAATGCCCTCCATTTAGACCTCCATACAGGGATTTAGTTATGTCATACAGAATTGATTAGCCGAGGAGTTTTATAATTAATTGAAAATATTTTTGCTCTGATTTTCGACAAGATGTATGTTACCCTGACCATTACTAGATCACCCACATAACAAAATTAAAAAAATGATGAACTTTTCAAAATTAAATTATGCATGGTTTACCACATCACTAGAATTATTTGATACCAATTTATGGTTAGGCAACATTCATTATATGCATAATAATGTACATCATGTTAGAGATATGATCAACAGACAGTGCAGAATTGATTCGCATTTGATGGCCACATGGATAACGATTCATATGTGATTAGAGAGTTAATGGGGCTGCTTACAAAAGCCTACTAGTGAGGTCTATATAAGTGAAGGCAGGGGTAGGGGCGCTAGCATACCACGCACCCAAAAAAATCCTATCCGCGGCCTTTAGTATTTCTCCCGCAAGAACCCTGGATGCGCTACTGGTGCTTAGTACACTGTGCATAACCTTGTGATATGTGTGATATCTGTCAGACCCCTTTATTAGAAAGGAGCGTCTATGTGTCACTAGTACCATTCCCTGTACCGGTAGTTAGTACGCACATTAAAAACAAGATGATATTTATTACACGTACTAAGTACAACGTAATACATATCCTAGTATGGTCCAACAAACATAAGTCGACGCATTGACTTTATTCAAACCCAACATTCCTAGGAGACTAACAGCACACTACAGGCAAACTTGAGCGAAGGGCGAGACTTCTACTCCTCATAGTCGACATCATCCTCGTCATCTTCATCTTCATCTTCTGAGAAAAACAACAGCAAGGGGAGGGGTGAGTACAAAAGTATTCAGCAAGTCTTAACGATCGATAGGAGAGAATTCGCGGAAGCGATGCAAGGAAAGGTTTATGGTCCACACTCTGCGGAAAGCAAGTTTTTACGCTAGGCTTCCTAACAGAAGGAGAGTTTTTAATTAGGAGAGAGAAAAATGACGCAGTTATATTTTAGTAGAGTGGACCTGGAGAAGGTTTTCACTGCTTCCCACAGTTCCTCAAATTTTAAATTGGGCACCAGTACGCTTCCATACCGGCCCTGGACACACAGCCAACACATTTCCAAAACACGGGTACCTATACCCACTCACACAACAAGGTTGTATAGCAAATCTAATCGTAGGGTACTCAAACATTAGCATGCCAATACCGTGACAACGGCCTATCCAGAAGAATTTTACACTCTGCAGAGGTTGTACACTGCACCCACAGGTTATGCTACTCTTGATCAACAGAGTTGCATAACGCTTTCCCCACAACTACATAGGTCTCCACAGACTCCACCCAAGACGCATCCAGGGGCTATCCATCGGGTTTTTTACTCCCGATGACACGACGGTACATTCCCGAAGCCGGATCATGAAGATTGACCACAGTCACGTCTTTTTCTGGTCCCCTACTACGCCGGGTATTATCAAATCAGAGGCTATATCCGTGGGTTTACGATCCCATGATGCGGGCAATTACATGGTCGAAAGTCGGGCAGCGAGTTATCTCACGCCCTGCTCCTGGCCTCTTGTGTCAATTCGACCTCTTAGTGGCTCGATGTGGAACAGCCTACCTAGCTGGAATAAGTCATGTCCAAGATGTACAGGTTCTGTGGTTGCACGAGAATTACTAAGTCGAGCGCTAACGAACCGGTCTTTATATGACAGGGGCGGTGGTCTCGTCCACGGCAAGTGGACCACAGCGAAGCTTACCTACCTATCACCATCACCTCAAGTGAGCCCCACTCCAAGACCAGAATTAACCCTCTTCACCTAACACCAGTTCCACTACACCCAACCCATTTTCTTTTACTCACACCACTAAACACATCTTAACGCATTTGCAAAAGAGTGATATGAGTTGTGGCGGTATGCAGTACCGCAATTTGAAGTCCTAAGCATTTCTCTAATCAAGGCATTTTTCATTCATTGAAAGTATTCAAAGAACGGAAGTTCTATGGTTAACAAGGATGTGTTTATAATATTCACAGCAAGTTACTGACATAAATATAAATACTTCGAATCGAATAGGGTACTATACTACACAATGTTTAACACATTTTAAACATAGGTAAGCATGTGGTTTCTATAGGTGCAGCAGTAAAGTAGGTTCAAAATGGTTCAAGAGGGTGTTAGGACTTGCCTTCAGGGGCGTCTTCAGGTTCTTCTTCGTACTCGGGCTCTTCGGGTTCCTCCTCGTACTCGAGCTCTTCTTCAGCTACAAACAATAATTACTATAAGACTACCAAAGAAAACCAAGAAATTTCAAAAAGAAACAATCACCGAACGAGGTATGGAGTTTGGATAGGCTAGGATGGTAGGGTTTGTGGTAACAGTTCCAACGGTAGGTTGGTGGTCATGTTCGAAGCTAGGATGTGATGGTGAAGTCACTGGCAAGGTGCTGTGGCGGCCTGTGGAAAAGTCTGTGTGGATACGGGGTTCGGCCTGTGTCCACGTCCTCTGGACACACAGGTACCCAGAATCGGGGATTTTTCTGTGGAACTGTGAAAGTTCGGGGTTCCCATGGACACGTGAAAGTTCGGGGTTTCTGTGGACACGTGCAAGTTCGAGGTTTCCGTGGACACGTGAAAGTACGGGGTTCCTGTGGACATGTGAAAGTTTGGGGTTCCTGTGGACACGTGGGTACGTGACCGTGAACATGTGGACACGTTGACACATGACCGTGGACACGTAAAAGTTCGGGGTTCCCGTGAACACGTGGGTACGTGACTGTATCTGTGACCGTGGACATGTGGATACGTTGACACGTGACCGTGTCCGTGACCGTGGACACGTGGACACGTTGACACGGGACCGTGTCCGTGACCGGGGATACGTGGACTCGTGACCGTGTTCGTGACCGTGGACACGTGGACACGTTGACACGTGACCGTGTCCGTGACCGTGGAGACGTGGACACGTTGGACACGTGGACACGTTGACACGTGACCGTGTCCGTGACCGTGGACACTTGGACACGTTGACACGTGACCGTGTCCGTGACCGTGGATACGTGGACACGTTGGCACGTGACCGTGTCCGTGACCGTGGACACTTGGACACGTTGACACGTGACCGTGTCCGTGACCGTGGACACTGAACTACAGACGTGTTCTAGGTCGTGGGGCCCGTGGGGTTGATTGAAATGTGTTTCACGGCTCATTGATCGAGGACCTGGGCCGGGAATATGGCGATATGTGAGTGGAGTGGCCAGAACGCGCTTCGGGCGCCCTGGACATGCACTGGTGCGCTCTGGACGCGTCTCGGACATGCTGGACGCGCACTGGACGCGCATTGGTGTGTCCGGCGCGTTCTCGAGTGCGCCACGGTGAGCTTTACGCCAATAACTCGTGTAATGGGTCCTCGACAGTGTGGGTAGCATGGTAGTGGTGATGTGGATGTGAGGATGTCGCCTGGGGAATCAGAACGGCGACGTGACCGACGTGGAGCCCGACGTGCTCGAGGCGCGCATGGCGTGCTCTGGCGCGTGCTCTGGCGCGCGGGGTTGCTGGAATGCGGCCGCCGGCGAGGGAAGTGAGGGCCCCAGAAGGGGGTCTCTCCCCTACCGTGCGGGCTCCCTTGGAACCTCGAAAGTGCCGTGACGCGCGCTG